>PVIH01006474.1:0-110766 GCA_004025045.1 Sigmodon hispidus | reverse complement strand
TTTCTCCCGACCCCTGTTTGGCCCCAGGAGGTTTGCGACCTGGCGCACAGTGGCAGCAGATTTGATCCCCCAAAGAAATGAATCACAAGCTTATATCCTTTAAACTGTTTGGCCCATGTCTTATGCCCATTACTAGCTTGCTCTTTCTTCTGAAATTAACCCATTTCTATTAATCTTCCCGCCACGTGGCTCAGCCCGTGGCTGGCCGGTACCTCTTACATGTCTGTTCCTCTTGGGGGTCGGATGAAGACTGGCAAACTCCACCCTTCTTCCTACCTGCTTGTGCTCTGATTCTCCACCCACTTCTACGGTGTTCTACATGGACCAAAACAGCTCCTTTATTTACATTATACAGAGAATATTCCACCACATCTCATCTTCAAATTCTTCAGATACCCAAGAAGGAAATAATATTAATTAAGTAAATAGCACAGGCAAGCAAGCAACTTCCAAAAAAATGTAAGAAATGAAACAGCTGCCTGCCTGGACAGTCACCCAAGGTTCTTCTTTTTTGTTTTTTGTTTTTTATCTTTTTGGTTTTTCTTGTTTATTTGTTTGTTTGTTTGACATTCACGTGGCAACAGGCCAAGAAGTTTACTAGAAAGAGTTTTGAAGGATTGTTGCAGAAATATAGTTACATTAAGCTAAACACGGGGATGCACACCTGTAAGTACAGCATCCAGGTGGCTGACACAGGAGGATCATGTTTCAAGGCATTTTATACTATAACAGATGAGGTGTGTGCATGTGAGGAGAAACTAACCATATACATGTTTTTGTTTGTTTATTTTTGAGACAACATCTTGCTTTGAAGCTCAGGCTGACCAAGGTTCTTCTGTATTGTTGAAGAATCCATCTTCAGCCCACAGGCCTAACATATCTGACAAACTTCTCTGCTTTGAACATCATATTGTCAGCAGTCAAGGCAAGAGCATTTTCTCGCGTAGTGGCTAACTTGTCACAAAGAAAGTCAACTCATATGGAGGAGTTTCTTTGATGGCCATAATCTTCTCTGAAGTGGATTGGTGCTGCCAGGACCAGATGTCCCATTGTGACAAAATTAATAAGAATCTATATTTTTGAAATATCTTAAAATGCCATATTCTATGGATCTCTGAAGCGTTTGAAAAAGACCTGTTTATCAAAAATATATCTGCTCTTGAAGACATATCTAATATGACTATAAGTTTGATTGTAATGTCTAACTACTAACTTGCATTTCTTTATATTCTAATTAGTTGGTAATAATAACTTATGGACTATCAATTTGTATTACATTCTTAGATGAACTGTATAAATATAACACCTTGAAAAAACATAGAGATATATATACAGTAACAAAATTAATCTCAACTTTATATCAATATACATAATTTGTATACAATATACAAAGAATCTGATTCAGTAAAATATTTAAAGCTAGTAATTGCTTTTTAAAAGTAGATTCAATAATCTACCGTTATATCATATCATATCTATCCCCCTTTTTTTCTTTTCTTTAAACAACAATCTTGAATCTAATCTGTCTTGTTTAGCTTTTTTTCTAACCATAATCAATTACCCTAAACAATGACAATCATCCATAACCCAATGAAAGACCAAAAACCACCTACTCTACCTCTTGGGAATGTTGGTGCCCTGTTCTTAAATTTACTTCCTGCTGGCTGGGGGCAACAGCATCTTTAGAGAATCCCAAAAATAAAAGTTTTGTTAATTGTCAAGTTCTATAATAAGTAGCTGTATCATTTGTTGTCCAGTCTCTGCATGACAGGAAAGTGAACAGCTTGTCTCAAGTCCTGGCTAGAGTAGTCTGTGAAGCTGGTTCATCTCAGCTAGCCACCTCAAAATTTTCCTGAGCAGTTTGTGGTCCAAATCTGATCTTTGGTTGGTGTTTGTCAGCCTGGTGGCTTTGTCATAGTCCATGTGAAATCATCATTGTGGGGCCCCATCTTTCTTTTGGAATTAGGCATTGTCATAGATCACTGCAGAAAACTGATTTAAAATGCATTGATATAAAATGTAAGGGCTCCAGAAATTGGTTTATCTTGTACAACATGAGGAAGAATCCAATTAATTTCCTTTAAAAATTCAATCTTTTTGTTTTGAGGATATTTGTTGTTAATATCTCCCAAAAAAAAATACTGCAGACTCTTTGCCAAGGTTCATTTTCTACCCATAATTTGTCAATTTCTTCATTAGTTGAAGGTACAACAGTTTCTGCTGGGTCCATTCTTGTCAACTGACAAAGTCTTAATTTTCCTTTAAAAATCAATTCAGAACACTTTTCCACATGTGTCTTTAATTTTTTACTCTGTTTATGTGGTAGAAATATTCATTCCAATATAACATTTTCCCTTTGCATTAAAATTCCTGTAGGAGAATGCTTAGAGGGCAAGATAACTAGGATGCAATTATCGTCTGGGTCCACAGGATCCACATGTGCATCCTGTAATTTATTTTCCATCAAAGCCAATTCTCTCCAGTTTTAGGTGACAATTCTCTTGGACTATTTAAGTCCTTGTCACCATTTAAAGTTTTGAACAAACTTTTGTCTATTCATCATTTTTTATTCCAGTTCATCATTTTTTATTCCAATAGTGGGTCATAAATTGGCAATGTCTCCTAGTAATCTTCGAAAATCATTAAGTGTCTTCAATCTATTTCTCCTGATTTGTACTTTTTGGGGTCTAATTTTTTATTAGCCTATTTTATAACCTAATAATTAATGGAATCTCCCCTTTGCATTTTTTCAGGGCTATTTGTAAACCCCAAACAGGCAAAAGTTTTTTTCACTTCCTCAAACATTTTTTTTCTAAAGTATCAATATTTGAATCAGCCAACAGGATGTTGTCCATGTAATGATAAATTATGAATTGTGGGAATTTGTTACATATTTGTTCTATTGGCTTTTGTACAAAATGCTGGCACAGTGTGGGGGCTATTCAGCATTCCTTGAGGGAGAACCCTCCACTGATATCTCTTTACAGGTCGAGAATTATTATAAGTGAGCACTGTAGAGGCGAATTTTTCTTTGTCTTGTTCTTGTAAAGGTATTGTAAAAACAAAACAAAAAAGTCTTTTAAATCAATAACTATAATAGGCCATTGTCTTTAAAAGATCAGCTGTTGTGCCTTGTTTCTGTATGGCCTGGATAACTTGTGACTGTTTATCATACTACCTTCTAATGTTTCTCCCAGAAATATAGTTTATTTCTGTGTCTGGAGGAATGTTAATCTGTGTGTTCCATTGTTGTAGTAAGTCTTGTACCCATAAATGTATAGCAATGTTAGCCATATATGGCTTTAATATTTTTCTCTCTTCTTCTAGTCCTATACACTCAAGCCATTTTACACTCTGTTTTACCTGGGATAATAACCCAATTCCCAATAACTGAACATTTACTTCTTAAAGGGGCCAACTTAAATGCCATTACTCTGGTGAAATTATTGATACAACCGCCCCTGTGACCAAAAACCTTCAATGATAACATCATTTATTTGTTCTTTTAATTTTGGCCTTCATTGATAGACTTTGACAAAATATTCTTCTTATAATTTTTCTTGAGTTTTTTTTTCTATAGATTTTCTATCATTCAGTGTAGTATTTTTTTTTAAAAAAAAAAGGTTTTAATTTCTTTAATTGTTCTGGGAAGATGCTTCCTCCAAGAAAGCCAGGTAAGATTGCATTGAATTGATATGGGGGCTTTTGAAAGCCCCCTTTGGGCATTTTCCAAAGGCAGAAAGTTACCTCGTCTGTCCCTTATTGACCTGCATTTATTAGTCCAATGTCTACCTTTTCTATACCTCCTGCATACTCCAGAAGGGAGGGGTGTTCTTTTGAGATCATTCCTACCAAAGGCACCATTTCTAGGAACACCTTGATTACAATTTCTTTTTATGTGACCTTGCCTTCCACAACTGTAACATTCTGACTTTTTCTTATACTTCTAAAAATAACCTCTCCTACCCAGTTATCCTTACTGTCATAAGGCTCTTGATTAATTGTCTCACCAATCCAATCCTCCAAGGGTGCTGACCTTGCTGTCAACAGTCTTATTATTTTTTTTTACATTGTGTGTTAGCATTCTCAAAAGCCAGCGATTCATTTATTTGCCTAGCTTCTGAATCTGGTACCATTTTGTTTACCACTGCAGATAATCTCTGCAAAAAGTCTGTAAAAGTTTCTTTCGGGCTCTGAATTACTTTTGTGAAGGATTCAGTTTTTTGTTTTGTTTTGGTTTGGTTTGGTTTTGGTTTTTTTTTTTTTTTTTTTTTCCAATTCTATCCCAAGCGTTTAGTGCTGCCATGCAGCATAAATCCAGAGTACATACATTGTATAAGGATTGTCTTTCTTTTTTTTTCTTTTTTTATGTTCATTATTTAATATGCTACATAGGTACAAACTAACTACAACTATTATTAAATTTAAAGCTGTGTTTATCAAGTTTCTCTCTTTAAGATATTCTCAATGCTGTATCTTTTAAAAAAAATTTATTATGAATAAAGTCACATTTTCTATCTGTGTAAGGACTGTCTTTCAATATCAGCATAATCTCCTTCCTCAAGAAGTTGGTCTTGGGAGAGTTCTATGCCTCTGTCTCTGCTTTGTTTTATTGTGGAGATATGCTATATATTTAATAAAACCAGCCTGGAATATCAGAGAGCAGAGTCATCTCTTACAACCTTTGTTTGCTTGTTTGTTTGTTTTATTTTTGAGACAGTAACTGTTTTCAAGACTGTTCTGTGTAGCAGTCCTGGCTGTCCTGGAACTTGCATTGTAAACCAAGCTGGCCTTGAACTAACAGAGATCCTCCTGCTTCTGCCTCCCAAGTGCTGGGACTATTGGCACCACCACTGCCTGACTTGACTGTGGGTGGATCTCTTCTCTGATATTCTAGACTGGTTTTATTAAGTATATAACATATCACCACAAAGGTGCTATGTAAGCTGCCAAGAAAGGAAAGCAATCAATAGTACCACCCACCTCTACCCCAGCTATATTTTGACAGTAACTAACAGCCTGACTTAAGACCTGCTCAACTACTAGAAAATTTTGCCTAACAATATAAACATAGTTAGTGGGTCATTGATTATAAGGGACAATCTACTACTTCAACTTTCTTAAACCAGTAAAATTCCTCAGTACATTCTACCCATAGATAAGTGTAACTCTTGTGTCTCCCTCATCAGAGAAGCTTCGTCTTGCAGCAGACAGAAACCATTGCAGAAAGCCACAACTGGTCAAAGTGCAAAGAACAACTGGCTTTGGGGTGCTCAACCCCAATAAATGCATTTATATATGGCACTTAACCCCTATACCGAAGGCACAGGAACATGGTGGAGAGGGGGTGATGAGATGGCAAGAGCAGGAGGAGCAGGAAGTCTGCTGAAATCTAGACTGTGACTGGGGAAACCGCATCATTGATTCCCAACAATATCTGCCCAAACAAGACCTGAGCAATGGCAACACCAGTGGACATGCTGACCGGGTGGTGGAAATCTCACTGGGCTCTACCCCTGGATACAGGACTACAAGCAATTAAAGACTGATGAGAGAGGTAAAATTAGTCTTCCCCAGGAATGAGGACCCTAATTTGTTATCCAAGTTGTCAGCTCTAAAAACATAAAATATATGAGCAGTAACACTAAATAGATTTCATAGGCTGTATTTATATATTTATTCGTGTGTGTGTGTGTGTGTGTGTGTGTGTGTGTGTGTGTATGTGAGAGAGAGAGAGAGAGAGAGAGAGAGAGAGAGAGAGAGAGAAAGAGAGAGAAACAATAATAATTAAGGAGAAATCGGTCATGAATTCAAAATTAGTAAAAAGGGGGGGGGCTGGGCTGGAGGGATGGCTCAGCCGTTAAAGGCTTGGCTCACAACCATAAATATAAAAAAGAGGGGGAAGGGAAAGTGATGTAATTTTATATTAATAAAAATAAAATAAATTTTAACAGCAGGCTGTGGTGGCACATGCCTTTCATTCTAACACTCAGGAGGCAGAGGCAGGCAAATCTCAGATTTTGAGGCAAGTCTGGTTGGTTTACAAAGTGAGTTCTAGGACAGGCAGGACTGTAATACAGAAAAACATTGTCTCAAAAATGATAATGATAATAATAATAATAATAATTGTTTCAAAAATTAAAATTGCTGAAAAATAAGATAGAAAAAATACTGGAAAGGTTAGAAAATGGAGTATTTCATTGTATATGTCCATCTCCCTCTATGTCTTGTTGGAGTTTCCTAGCACCTCAATTATTTCCCCCTGCTTCCTCTCTCTAAACCTGGAAGCCCTGCCTATATCTCCTGCCTAGCATTGGCTGTTCAGCTCTTTATTACCCCAATCAGAGCAATACATTTTCACACAGTGTGAAAATATCCCATAACAATATACTTCTCTATTCTAGTGCTAGGTCATGTCAAAGCTATTATAAAAATTACTACCTGATCCACCTTGTACATGACTTGATGTGAACATAAACACTCATTTATCAAACTGACAGACAGATTTTAAAAATGCTGAGCCATAAGATACATAAACACTGCTATACAGTTTTATAAAATATTATACTTCTAACATTCCATGAGAACTCATATTATGTCCAGCTCAGTCAGCAAATACCATTGTCAGTATTTGACTTTAGCTATTTGACCAGGGATATACCAGTAGCTGAACCTGATATGTACACCAGAATAGCTTTCAACTTGTGGCCAGCCTCCTTCTCCTTATCTAATGCTGCTATTATAGACATACTCCACATGCTCACCTTTTTTGGATTTATGAAACAAAGTCTCACTCTATGGCCCAAAATGCCCTTGAACCCATCTTGATCTGATGATCATTCTGTATGCTGAGAGTATGTGTTGTTACCATCAGTAAATAAAGAAGCTGGTTTGGCCTATTGTAAGAAAGCTTACAACCAGCCAGAAATCCAAGCAGAGAAACAGGAGAAGGGCAAAGGCAAGACATAATCCAGCTACCCAAGAATCAAAGTGAGAAAGTACCAGTACATGGCAATACATATAACAATAGAAATGTGTTAGTTTAAGATGCAAGAGCTAGCTAGTAATAGCCTGAGCCTTAGACCAAACAGCTTGTAATTAGTATAAGCCTCTGTGTGTTTATTGGGACCAAGTGGCTGCAGGACACAGGAAAACTTCAATCTACAGCCTCAACCACTAAAGTACCAAGATATAGGCATGAGCTACTATTCCCAATTAACTTTTTTAAAAAAAAATATTAAAGTAAACATATAAACTATAATACTTTGTCCCCATTAACCCACATTTCCTACTCTATTCCCGTTTTCCCTGTGTTAGCTTTCAAAGATACCTAGATACACTCAGTACCTCCCGGCACCCCTCACCCCTCTGTCCTAAACTTCTCAGGGCCTGGCCTCAGCTTTCCTTCCCACAGCCCAGTCCCTATATAACTCAGCCATTTTGGCTACACAAGGTCTCTTGGCTACCTCTCTTGGTCAGGGCTCCTCTCTTACTGTTCTTTCCCCTTGTTCCTCTTGCTAAGGGACATTTGACTCCATTTTCTTTTTATTTAAACCATGTTAGACTTTAATCATGTACTTTGCAAGAGGTCAACTTTTTTGACTGGTTCTTCCTCGATAATTTTGTGAATTACACATTACAAATTGTTTCCATTATTCTGAGAGCTGACTGATCACAAAATGTTTCTTGCTATGCTAACTGTCTGTCCATAAACTCCATAACATATATCTTTCCTGTGGTCATACAAATAACTGCAAAATTCCACTTTTAATCACATGCTGGCTTGGTACAAAGAGACTGCTCCGCCTTTAATCTGGACCATTTTCATTCTCCTACTGTGGGAAACTGAAATTATGGCCTAGCCATTATTAAATTTTTACTTTGCAACATCTTGGTGTTGGTTCCCAGTTTTCAACACCATAACACTCTCACAGTCTGGTTTAATTTGCCCACCGTGTGCTGCCTGAACTCTCCCATCTGCATGCTTTCTTCCTTACATCTACAATAAAAATCTTCTCCATACTTTAGGAGTAGACACATCCTTCCCCTTTTATTTTATTTCTTCTCCCTGACCCCACCCTTGCTGGACCCACTGGCCCCGTCTACATTTTTGTATATCGGGACAAACTTAAGGTTTCTTTTGTTATGCTGTATATATGTTATAGAAATAGTAGGATAAAAGGTTGAATTGAATCTACTTTTAAACCAAAAAAGCAACTACTAATTTTAAATTGGCTTAGATTTTTTTGTACATTGATACAAATTTGATGTTATTTTTATTATGCTGTATGTATGTTATAGAAGTGATAGCATAAAAAGGTAGATTATTGACTATACATTTTTTTTTCCCTCAAGACAGCCATGGCTGTCCTAGAACTCACTCTGTAAACCAGGCTGGTCTCTAACTCATAGAGATCCACTTGCCTCTCCCTCCTGAGTACTGAGATTAAAGGCATGTGCCACAACCAAACTAAGAAAAGCAACTACTAGATTTAAATATTTTGCATTGATATGGAAATATCAAATTATTGATACAAATTTAAGGTTATTTTTGTTAGAACCTAATGAACATACATTTCTACTCTTGTTCAAGGAATTGCTCCTATACAGCTCATTTAACAATGTAATGTAAATTTCTAGTCCTTGAAAATTATTATTACAAACTATTTAGGATAATAAAGAGATGTAGATTAGTAGTCACTTATTAAAACCAAACCTGTAGTTATGTTAGGTTAGCTGATGGTACTCTGTCCAAACTGGACAAGTAGGACACAAAAGAAAGCAACTGTCAAACTTTGCCAAGACAAGGTAAGAGAGTTCTTCAAAATTCCTGCTTCACAGAAAAGTTTGTCAGCTATTCCAGGCCTGTAGGCCAAAGATGAATGCCCCAATGTACCGTGGGGTTACTGTCTAGGCAGCCAATATCTCTGTCATTTTTTTAGTTTTGGAAATGGCTTGAACTGCACTTCCTGTTTGCTTGGGTAATTTTGTATCCTTCCAGGGTCTTTAATGAGATTAAAGACTAGGTAGTTATAGTTGCAGTTTTTCTTAGTTATAATAGAATTAGGCACAGAGCTTTGGACTAATCAAGATAGAATAAATAATGGAGTAATGTAGTGATATATTGTGTATCTAATAAAGTTTGCCTGAAGATCAGAGGGCAGAGGCAGCCACAGTTAGCCATAGAGGTCAGGGAGTGGTGGCACCTGCCTTTAATCCTTGCAATCAGAAGGCAGATTTATCTGGTTCTCTGTGAGTTTAAGGCTAAACAGAGCCAGGCAGTGGTAACATGCACCTTTAATCCCAGTACTTGGGAAACACATCTGCCTTTAATACCAGCACTAGGGAAGTTGGAACAGGAAGTGGTGGTTGGGGATGGGTGGGGGGTGTATAAATGGGAGGAGGCAGGAGTTCATCTCTTCACCTTCAACATCCCCTCCGTTTCAGTTGAGGACTCAGAGGCATTTATTCAGCCTCTTTATTCATGAGGAATGGCTAGGTGAGAAGTGGCTGTGGCCTGTTCTGTTTCTCTGATTTCAGCTTTTCCCCCAAATCGGGCTCAGGCTTTTTTACTATAAGACCAAGTAGAATTCATACAATAGAGTGATTTCCCCAAATATACCAAATACAAATAAACTAAACATTGTAAATTTAAGTCTTACCTGATAGTTGTTCTAACTGTATATAGTTTTACTCTGTTAGAGTTAAAATCTTTCCTTTTTACTTAGACCAAAAAAAAAGAAATGCTATGGATTAATCTTCTTATACTCTGTAGAGCTGTATCACTACTTTGGGGTTAATAAAGAGCTGAACAGCCACTAGCTAGAGAGGATTTCCAGGCACAGAGGATATTGGGAAGAAGAAAGGTAGAGTCATGAGGAGATTCCAGGAACTCAGAGCAAGTAGTATTGGATTTACAAAGCAAAGATAATCGAGCCACATAAAAGAATGTAGATTAACAGATATGAGTTCTTTTTAAGTTATAAGAAGTACTTATAAGCAATCCTAAGCTATCAGCCTAGCTTTCATAAAGAAGGAGAAGAAGAAGAAAGAAGTAGTCATCTCCATGTGGTTATTTTGGAGCTGGCTAGTCAAACATTGTCAAAAATCTGTCTACAATCCATCTCCATCCTGTGGGGAAAGTATGGTGATAGGAGGTGGCTAGTCACATCATTTCCATAATCAAAAAGCACAGAGCAATGAATGCCTATGCTCAGCTAATTTGTTTTTTATGCAGTCTGGGATGCCATTTCATAGACTGGTACTGCCCACATTTGGGTGGATCTGCCCTCCTTCATTAATCTAATCTAGAAACTTCCTCACAGATATTTCCAAATACTTGTTTTCTAGGTGATTCTAGGTCCTGAAAATTGATGATCAAGATCAACCATCATTGGTTTTTAATCTTGACTCTTAGAGAACCCCATGCTTTTAGTGTACAGAATAAGGATAATGTGTGAACTAAGGGTAGTGTGTGAACTGACCACACACAACTATCATTTCAATGTAGATTATAATTTTGAATAGAATGACATGTTAAACTTTATAAATTTGATACTTAATCAATAAAGCAATTTTTAAACTTAAAAAAAATCAAGCATCATAGCTTATTATTGGGTTTTAGTGGATATTGACCACTTGGTCATTGGCTACCAAGCTAACATGCAACCTGAGCTTCTCTGTTGAAGTTGTATATCATCTAACTGATTGAGACACAAAGGTAGATGTGCACAGCCAGACTCCATCAAACAATGGAAGTGTTCTAGGTATTATCAGGTCCTGAATGCGATTTCCATTAAGAAGAAAGCAAAACATTCAAATGTCAGTCATGCAGTGACCTTTTCTCTCACTTGTAGACTCACAGGTTAGTAATTTATAAGCAGCTGATGGAGGAAGAGAAGTTTCAGGCCTATGTTTATACATGACTATACATTGTATGCAGACAACAACAGAAAGTGGGCAGCTATAGCACTGTAATCTCTACAATGGACATTCTGCAAAGTAGTAATATAAAACATCTCACTAGGCATAACTGTGGGCATTAAACTGGTCAAGCACTTTACTTGGCAAGAGAAATGACTAGACAGGCAATTATGTATCAGTTCCTATGGTGTGGCTAATAGTTTGGCTAGGTGACCAAGGACTTGAAACATGATAAGGAAACTGATTTAGAATAAGTAGGAAAAGAACAGGGAGGAGGAGGGGGGAAGTAGGTGGATAGACCTCTGTGAATTGGCGGGAAAACAGATATTTGTCTTTAATGTTGAATAGTCTCAACAAAGAGTAAATCCAGTAGGAAATTTTAGTAATTCAATGCATAGGATGGCCTAGCCTGTGGATACCACCAGGAAACTTTTCTATGTCACCTGTCATTGTCCATGGGCTTAAGAATAAAATGGATATGGTGATACAGATACAAGATTTGCTGTTGTTTGAGACAAGGTCTCACTATGTAGCCATGGCTAGCCTGGAACTCACTATGTAGACCAAGCTGGCTTCAAATTCACAGAGATCTGCCTACCTCTGCCTACTGAGTGCTGGAATTAGAGTCATGTACCATTATGTCTAGCCAGATACAGCAGATCTGTCATTCTGGATCAGCAGAATTGACTTTCACTCACCAATTCCAATTTCTAATTGCCCAGTCTCCCCACAGTAAAACCAATGCTGAGATGCTCCCTAGAGGGTCATAAGTCAGCTACTTAGTGGCAAGTTTGATTACATTTGTACAAATCAATCATGAGAAGGGAAGCCTTTTGTCCCTACTGAAATAGGTATAAATGTAGATATAGACTTACCTTCAATTGCTTGCATTTTTTTTGGTCAAAATTAGCATTTGTTAACTTAGGGAGCACCTGTTTGCTGTCTTGATATTCCAGACATCATGCTGCTGCTCAGAGAATTGTTTTGTCACCAAAATATTTTGGCAACTGTCTCACAGTTGTCAATTCTCTGGCTTTATGCATTCCCCACTATCCTGAAGCAGCTGGTTTGACAGAATGATACCAGCTAGGAGTCAATTCTTTGCAGAGCTGGCACAAGACTTTCTAGGCTGCAATGTGTGCTCTGGGTTAGCATCTGGTATATACTGTTATTTTGCCCACATCTAGAATTTCAAGATCCAGAATGACAGATAAAAGTAAAAATGGTACCATTCACTATGACTCCTAGTGACCCACTTGCAAAGCTGTGGTTTCTGATCCCACGACTGCATGAGGTTCTTCTGGCTTGGTGTCTTAGCTTAATTATAAGCCCACTGATGTGGAAGATAAGACTGCCACCCAGTCACTTGGCCTGCTTACACTTCTGAGTCAACAGGACAAGAAGGCAATTGGTCGGACTAGAATGATTTACCCTGACACCAAAATTAACTTGAACTATTTATTACTCCACTGAAGGGTAAGGAGGGATATGTGTGGTGGAACACAAGAGATCCTTGGGACTCTCAGAATTACTATGTCTTATGAATAACATTGATGCCCAGACTCATCAGGAAAATGAAGTTAAAGAACTGTCATTAGAAAGACCACCTAGTTAAAGTCCAAGGGACACAGAGATTAATGGAGGAAGACAGTTATGAAATAGCAGCTACAATCACATACATGATGAGCTATTAACAAAGATTGTAGTTGGAGAGACAGCTTCACAGTTAAGAGTGTTATCTGGTTATACTCTTCCAGAGAATATGGTTTCAATTCCTAGTAACCACACAGAGACTTACAACCATCTGTAACTCCAGTTCTAGGTGATCTGACACCCTCTTCTATCCTGCAAGGGTACCAGGCAAGCATGTGGTACACATACTTGCATGCAGGTAAAATCTCATACACAAAATATAATTTAAACATATTTTAAAGAATATTGAAGGAGAGAGAGAGAGAGAGAGAGAGAGAGAGAGAGAGAGAGAGAGAACAGAGAACACCAGGGCTATATAGCAAGATCCTATTACAAAACAAAACAAAACAACAAACCCTCATAAAAAGAGTACCATTTTCATAAAAATTTCTCCTGTTTTGCTAGGAATACTTTTGGATTATAAACACATATATTAAAGAGCTTTCTTTTTCTCTCACAAGACAGTAAAAACTTTCTTTCACTATTTAAGTATTGTTCACTTTACTCCATAAGATTTAAGTTACATGATATCACATCATGTAGGTATTTCCTTTTCTAAGAAAGCAGTGACCATGCTGGGGACAAGGTTGACCAGATGGTTATGCTTAAGCTGTGCAGGAATTCCCAGAAGACAAAAGGTATATGTAGAATTAATTAAGCATACTACAAAATAGGAAAGCAAGTATCTGCACTGAGGCATTGGCAGCAGGCATGTCAGTGTGTCAAAATCAAGGTGTCCTACTTGTGAGTCTCATGGAATAGGGCACCTGTATGGATTTGTTTCTTTGGGGGCCTTGCTATTTGAGCCAAGCAGGAATAAGTCACCCGGGAGTCAAACTTTTGAGCCTCCAAGCATGATCAAAAAAAAAAAAAAACAAACAAACAAACAAAAAAACATTCTCTACAATGGTATTAGGATCCCCTAAGGCAAGTTTCAGTTAAAAGTTTGTTAAGGTTAACTCATTTTGGTCTTGAGCTCAGAAGCATCAGGGATCTTGATCTGAGGCAGAAGCATTCTTATTTTGGATAGCTTCGTGCATGGCCATCTGTCCCAGAAAAGTGTCTTCAAGGGGTAACACATTTTCAATTGTATGTAGACTAGTTCTTTTGTGTTAGGCAGATTGTGATCTTGTTATTTATCTTTACTACAAGATAAAATATGTTTTATGAAGATGTTTGTATGAGCCAAGCTGACGAGGATAGAACTGGAATGGTTAAGTTTATCTCACTCTGACCTGGTTAATTATGTATCCGAGATTGACCTTCATCTCTGGACAGTATTCCTGCTTCAGCCTCTCTGATGCAGGGGTTATACGGAACGGCTTTTCTAAAATGGATGGTGAGGCAAGACTCAAGCACAATTGTAGATTTAGGCCTCATTTCAAGCCTTGTGGAAATAGCAGAGCACAAGACCAGTGTTATCTTTACCAGGTACTGACTCAGTCCCCAAAAATTGAAGAATCCTATCCTGGTAAGGGGTGGTGGAGGGAGGTTTAATTAATTTAACTTCTTGACTCGTAGTTTTCCTCTCATGTTTGAGTTGGATGAGATGCTCTTTACCATAGGAATTTATAAGTTTACCCCAATGGAAAATATTTAGCATTTTTTGCTTTTTTGGACGAAAAATTAAATTTTCAAACATGTTTGAACCGGAAAGGGAAGAAAACATGCTCCAGGTGAGGCTCGAACTCACAACCTCGGCATCACCCGCACATATACTGCTGTATAAGTACCGCGCGCTAACCGATTGCGCCACTGGAGCATGCTTTCTCTATGATGGCTGTGCACACTCTACAGAGGAACGCGCAGGAGCGCGCCCGGTTTGTTAAACATCCTGGCATTGATCCAAGATTTTCCAACTACCCACATGACCTTTCCTCGGTTCACCTGGAACCAGTATTTACCAAAGGGTTTCGGTGGAAGGCACAAACTGTTGGGCGAATGCACGGCATTGTTGCGCACCTGCAAGGCACCGGATGCTGCTTGCTAGATCCCGGACAAATTGAAGAAAAGCCCATCTGTCTCCGCGGTCTCTGGAAATTGCCAATGTCGCTTCCCTGATCCCTGAATTTACCCCCTACACCTCCATAATATTGCCTAAAAAGCCAGTTCTGTATTGCAAAGCGCGCTGGTCAGGCACTCTTCAAGGGAACTGAGAATCACCATTCCTCTTTTGTGCAGCGCGCACGGAGGACGGAGTTGTGGGCACACCAGTAAGCAGCTTCTTCTGCCTGACCTTCTTTAGAGAGTTATTAACAGAAAGTGTGCCTCTGTGACACACGCCAGCTTTCTTTTATTTCTGGGGGCCTTAATTATAGATGTTAAATTTGCTAGCTGGGTGTGGTGGCTCATGCTTGTAAAAAAATCTCAGCACTCAAGAGGCTCAAACAGGAGAACTGTGACGAATTCGAGGACTGGTAGGGAAACGAGGGAGAGTTAGTTTGCTTGTGCAGTCCAGGTATTCATGCTCTTGGGTTTTTTTTTCTTACATGATTCTTGTCATACATAGAAATTGTTAGGAAAGGGAATGACTTGCCCGCTCCTACCTCCTAACACCTGAAAAGCAGGGCCAAGAGAAATAGAGATGTAACCAAGTTTCTTCATGCAGACACAATAAAGAAAACAAGCAATAGGAGCCACCTCCACAGCTGACAGCTAATCCTAACCCTAACCCTAAACACTGATGTTTAGGCAAACTATGATGGTTGCATGTTGCTTTTTAATTTCCATAAATTTTTAGTATTGATGCTGTTACATTAGTTTTTGAAGCAGGATTCTATGGAACCCAGCATGGTCTCCAACTTACTGGCCTTAAACTGCTGATTCTCCTGATAGGGTGTGGGGACTGACCGAGGCCTTTTGTATTCCATATTGTAGAAGAGGGGTCTGCACCTGCATCTTATTAATAGTATATGCACACTATTAGTGGTTTGTTTGAAGTTCACTCTCCAGCCCTAGGGGCACCTGGAGGAGTGAGGGTTGCTAACAACAGACACTAAGTAGACTCAGCATTCTGAGAAGTGCTTGAGGCCAGGCATCCAGAGAACGAGAGAAGTGTGCAAAGAATTATAGCAACAATGGCCTAGGCATCACAGGTCTCAACACTGTGGCTGGCCAGGTGAACAAAGGGGCATGTTACACCTGCAGTTAGAATAATGAAGAACAGGGCAGGAGAGGTGGCTTTTATCACGAGTTCAGTCTTAGGAAGCACTTGGTAGAAGGAGAGAACCAACTGGCAGGGTTGTCTGCTGACCTCCATGTGTGTCACAGGTCAGTAAATAAATGAAAAATAATAGGAACTGGGAAGATTACTCAGTGGTTAAGAGCACTGATTGCTCCTCTAGAGGACCTAAGTTCAATTCTCAGCATCTACCAAGACAGCTCACAACCAACTATAACTGTAGGCCTATGAAATCCAATGTCTTCTTCTGGTGTGCAGATGTATATGCACACAAAGCACCCATATGCATTAAATACATAAATTTCTTTTTTAAAAAAAATAAATAACTTTTTTTGTGTTTCAAGACAGGATTTCTCTGTGTATCCCTGGCAGTTCTGGAAATTGCTCTGTAGACCAGAATGGCCTTAAACTCAGAGATTTACCTGCGTCTGCCTCCCGAGTCCTGGAGTTAAAAGCATGCACCACCACTGCCTGGCTCAAAAAATAAACTTTAGCATAATAGAATTTTTAATTTCTTTATAACAAAATTGTCCTTTCCCTATGTACTAAATATTTTTAGTGACAGATCATGCTTGTGAAACATCAGGATTTTATGAGGTTAGTCAAATCTTATTCATAATCAAAAGGGAAGTGAGATTACAATAGGAGTCACTTAATAATACTGTCCATCAACGCTCCACTTTCAAAAAGTGAGTATTGTTTAATGTGTTTCCAACAACTGTGCTTTGAACTACCTTAAAGACTCATTTAATACAGAAATATGAGTCTTAAGGTAATATATAACATATAATATAACAGATAATAATACGTGTGTGTGTGTCTGTCTGTCTGTCTGTCTGTCTGTCTGTTGTGAAATGAACCTAGGCTCCCACACACATGTTAAGCACGCACTCTACAATGAGCTACATCTCCAACCTCGTTCTAGCCCCGTCTCCCTGATTTTTGAACAAGAATCTCTCTGTCTGGATGAGATCTTAATATGTAGATCAGAATAACCTCAAACTCACATTGATCTTGCCTCTGCTTCTCTAGTGTTAAAATTAAAGGCATGAACATTTATTCCTGGCTCTCCCCCACTTTTTTTTTATTTTATTGTTGGTTTTTTGTTAGCTTGCTTGTTTAAAATGGTCTTACTGTGTAGCTTCAGAAGTCCAGAGTCTCTTTGAAGACTGGCTGGCCTTGAACTCAGAGATCCATCACCATGCCTGGCAAAAGTATGTAGCACAGGCTGGTCTCAAATTTGTGGTCCTCCTCCTCCTTTCTCAACTTCTTATGCATATCTTATTGATGTGAGGCACTGTCTTATTTACTTTTTTATTGTGGGGACAAAATACCATGACTAAGGAAGCTTATGAAAGAAAACATTTAAATTGGGGATCATGATTGTAGGACATTAGCTCATGACCATCATGGTGGGGATCATCAAGAAGGCAGGTATGGTGCTGGAACATCTGATCTGGAAATGAGAGAGAGAGAGAGAGAGCTGGGAAAGATAAGAGCTTTTGAAACATCATAGCCCATCTCAAATAACACACCTTTTCCAACTAGGCCATGCTTTTCAATTCTTCCTAAATAATTCCACCAACTGGAGATCAGGCATTCGAATATATGAACCTATGGGGGCCATTTTATTCAAACTACCACAGATACCATAAGCACCAAACCACCATCTTTACTTTTAGTTTTTCATTGTGTTTCGGAAAGCTTGATGAGGCACCTGCATTCTAGGATGATCCCATGCAGCTACTTAATTACACATTAAAGGGGAAGGATACAATGTGATTATTATCAAAAAGGAAAAACAAGCCTCTTACAAATTATCTTATAAAAACTTCAAACCTGCTTTTTTGCCCTTTCACTGCTGGTCGAAAATGAGGGGTAGGGACACATGGAAAATTATCAGTATGCTAGTACAGGGCATCAAATAAAAGTATCTAGTAGTGAAAATGCTGGAAGATACACCAATTTCTCAAATGTTATACTTGCTGATTTAATGTTGCCTTTTATTTATTCTTGTTTGTTTTTTGGAGGGGACACATGAAAATCAGAGGACAACTTTTTCTTCCTTCTAACTTGTGAGTCTTGGGAATGGAATGTAGGCCCTTAGACCTGGCAGCACGTGCCTTTATCCTCTATACCATCTTGTTGGCCCACAGTCCTTCTCTTTAAACACAGAGCATGACTGGATGTTTGCATATCTCCTGAGTAAGACCCCCTCTCCATTTGGAAAGAGCTTATGAGCACATTACACTTCCAAAAATCATGTCCCAAGAAATGAACAGAGGAACTGTCCACCATTAGAAGTGTGTGATGTGCTGAAGTTCCTCCCAATTGATGTCATGGTCTTAAACTGGTCCTTGTCTTCACCTTTGGATTGTTTATCTGTTTTTTGTTGTTGAGACAGGGGTCATATGGTCCAGACTAGCCTCAAATTTCTGATCCTCCAACCTCCCTACATTGTGAAATCATAAATACCGAGGCCATGAGACTCCTGTAGTCTTGACCCTGAAGTGCTTCTTACCACAATAGTCAAAAAAGTAATGCTTAAAGGAAGATTTGGCTACCCCAACCTTGTTTCAGTGGGAATCAGGCTGCATTGTCCAAGGACCCACTGAGAAACTATTATTACAGGGCTTCTTCATAAAGTTAAAATGATTAAGAGAGGAATCCTGAGACCAATCTCCCATGAATAGTAGGGACAGATTTTTTAATCCCTGTGAGGAAAATTTCAGGGATCACTATAGTGGCAGATGTCTGGGAAATATGTAACCCAGAGGTTCGTGAGGTATTTACTGTGTTGAGTCCAAAAACCAACATAAAAGACTGTTGGGTGACAACTTCAGTAATTGTGCTGCATTTAAACTGCATTTGGATAATAGCTCTGTTTGGTATCCCAAATACTTTTTATTACTTTTTTATTTTATATGTATGAAGTGTTTTGCTTACATGCATGTATGTGTGTTACATGTATGTGTGATGCCTTCACAGGGCAGAAGAGAGTGTTGAAGCCCCTGGGTCTAGAGTTCCCAATGATTGTGAGCTATTAGGAAAGTGCTGGGAACTAAGCTCAGGTCCTCCACAAGAGCAGCCAGTGCTTGTAACCAGAGCCATCTCTTCAGCCCCTCCCATTATTTTTATTTATGTGTATGTATGGGTTTATGTCACATGTGTGCAAGTACCTGAAGAAGTCAAAAGAGGACATCAGATCATTTGTGAATCATCTGACATGTATGATGGAAACCAAACCTGGGTCTCTGCAAAAAGCAGCAAGTGCTCTTAACTGCAGACCCAACTTCCCAGTCTCATCCCAAATGTTTTTAATTAATTGGAGAAGTTTTTATTTGTACAGAAAATACATGCATTAACTTCAACAACTGTAGAGAGCATTACAGCATCCTGTTGCAATTCCACTAATTAGTACAAAACAAAACAAACAAACAAAATGGGTTCATACTTATAATCGATGCAGAAGCCAGGCATCTTAACTTCAAGTCTAGCCTTAGATGATACATTCTAGGGGTCTTGGTCAAGTTCATTTCCTCTGGAAATTAAAGAATTAAAAGGTAGGAAACATTTTGAGTGTGACAGACAGCAGCAGAGAAACCTCAAACACTACAGGCCGCAATAGGCAGAACCAGCATTTGAAGAAAGGCATTTACCTGAGGGGGGCGGGGGATGGAGGAAGAACCCCTACAAAGCCCCTGGGGGTGGGAATGATGACTAAGAAAGCCAAAAATTCCAGTCTCTTCTCCGGGGCTAGAGTTTTAAAGTCTCTGAATAGTTTCCCTGTTCTAATTTAGAGCTGGTCAGTTTGAAAAAAGATTGGAAGGTTGTTTGGCTGACAGCTGTTATGCAACACATCCTGATCAGGCCTGGAACTTGTTGAGCCAGTCCAGCAGGAGGCTGCTGGTGGAGGAAAGCCTCTAAGGCCTTTGTTTGAAGCTACCAGGCTTCTGTATGAGTTAGATCAGGAGGGTGAGAAAGAAGCTGACCATCTTGGAAGTTCTCCACTTTTATTACCTAGCCATGGCCCCTCTTCCTATCTGTTCACCCACCAAAGAGTCTAACTCCTAGTCTCTTGTAGAGATATCATGTTCAAAAAAAAAAAAAACTGATAAAGAATATAATTGCATAAGCTAATGCTGTGACTGCTCTATGGTGTGGTAAAGGGGAAAGATAAGAGAGAGAGAGACAGAACAGCCAGAGGCATCTGGAAGAGTCCAGAGCAGAGAAAGAAAAAAGTAGACTGAATACAGTCTGAAGACTGGACATGGTCAGGGCTGTCTGTGAGAGAGAAGAAAACAGTAAAAGATAGAGACTAGAGAAAACATAGTCAGAGAAGCAGGAGAGAGAGAGAGAAAGAGAGAGAGAGAGAGAGGAGAGAACAAACAGAATAGCAGGGTTATAAGGAAAAGAGCGGCTGGGTGTGGGGGGGTCTGTGAGCTGAAAGGAGTTTAGGGGAGGGAAAGAGTGTGAAGGAAGAGCTAGGACACTAGCATGGACTTTGAAATGTGTAACAGGTACTTGTGATACTGAAGGAGTCTGGCACCACGGGCAGCCATACGTCACTTCTGCCAGAGGTAAAAAAAAAAAAAAAAAAAAAAAAAGGGCTTCTTTTGGTAAAGGGGAACCAGCTTGACAAGTTCCTGAGGAATATTGGCTTTTATCTAACCAACAGAAATCCTCCCACAGTCCAGGTTGAACTTATTTCTATACATTTGGACTGTCTTTTGGGTTTGGGGAATTGGAATTTCCTTTGGACCTGACAATAGTTAAATTAATAAAAGCACATTGTGGTCACTAGGTCTAGGCCAGGCTGCAAGTCATGCATGAAAATTCTCAGAAGAAGAGCTCTGCTTCTAGGTTAGGAATTAAGACACATCAAGAAAGCAAGAAGGAATCAGAATGTGATGACAGACACACAGTGGAATCATAGTCTGCTGAGAAAGCAAGGTCAGACCTCTCTGGAAAGAGAAAAAGCTAAGAGGCAGACTCGCCCCTGAAGATAACTCAACTGGCTGCTGATGGGATTTCTGAATCAGTTGCTCCCCTGTGTTTGAGGTCCAGGAGCTTGTTATAAGAACAACTAGGGAAAGGCAGATCCTAACTGCACCCACCCCTCATTCCAGTGTTAGGAAAAGGCAGAAAAATAAGGCCTCAATATGAATCTCTTGGTGAAGCCATTGTCTCTGAAGCAGAATCGTGTGCTTTGGAGGTTTCTGGGCTAGTCCTCTATAAAGATAAGAAGCAGAAGAAAAAAGGCTAAATCTCAAAGGGATTAAAGACACAAATCACATCTATGTGATGCTAAGTTGCACGCTCAGACATTTAACCATCTGGGGTTGCATCTAGGAGAACAGCCAGGAATACACAAAGAAAGGTAATAAGACTGCAGCAGGAAGTAAAAAGCAAATCGTGCACACCTGTGAATCCGGAAGTGACGAAAGCCAAAGCCTGTATTGGCTTTGGTATAGTCATATTGGCTTAGCCATTTTTTTTATAGGTCTCCGCCCCCCGCCCCGTAAAAGCCAATCTATATTAGCTTAGCCATTTCAGTTTATAACTTAGCCATGTTTATGGGTCTCTGTTTCCTTTTATGATAGCCATTTATCAGAGACTACATGACATACCCTAGGCTGCAAGGAATTGCTTTATCTTCCTGTCAGAACATCTGTGCAAACAACCTGAATTTAAGAGATTCTGCAGCCCTTTCCTACGTGACAACCTCCCTTGATCAGAATACTGTCCCGCTGTGTCGTTCTTCATGTCTCTTGCTCCTCTCATTTCTCCCTTTTAGGTCTTGGGTCCCCATTTTTTTCATCCCGCTGGTCGGGACATGGAAGGCCTCAGATACTAGACAGACCATTTAATGACCTAAAGGCCACTTTCATAGATAAATATAACAAATTTCTATAATAACGACACTTCAGACTTGGATGGTTCCACCCACAGAAATTCAGGAGAAAAAAATACTAATAGTACAAAACCACCAACATTCTTGTGTAGAAGAGGAAAAATGGGCCAATGTTGCATCTCCTACAGAAACTAGAAAGGAGAACTGGGAGAGTTTAGATGAAGAGGACATTGAATTAACAGGAAAAAGAAATCACTAAGAAAGGTTCTCAGCTGAATAGAAGTTCAGTACACTAGCCTTTAGAAGTCAGGTTCTCAGACTCATTTAACCACCCTAAAATAACAAAGCCACATCGTAACTTTCAAGTCCAAATTGTAAAGCTCTAATGAAATCATTAATTCACATGTTTGCAGCTGTAAAAATGAAGAGTGAGAGGCAGTATAGAAACCGTGACTGTGGAGACAGTAAACACAAACGCACAAGCAGCTGACTGTGAAGACAAAACAGCTGAAGTGCCATGGTTCTTGAATGTGACTCTGAATTATGCAAGTCTGAACTCAATCTGTCTCAGAACACAGGTATCTCTGTTTTATTTGTTCTTAGCAATGATGAAAGCCAACAGTCTGTAAACAGCAAGGATGAAGAGGAAATAAAGACAATACACTGTGTTCATCAAAATTAGTGGTCAAACAGGGTCATAAAGCAGAGACTTGGGAACTGCAGTGTGTGACAGTGCACTGTTTGCTATTGACAGGAGCTTTTTATTTATTTATTTATTTTAAGGATCTTGGAAGGGCTCCAGGAACATTTTCTGTATTCATATTCCTGGGATCTCATCTGTGTCCCTGACAAAGGAATCCAACCTCAATGCAGACATCCAGAGTGTCTCTGTACAACAGCACTGGCTATCCTGGAACTCTCTTTGTAGACCAGGCTGGCTTCAAAGAGATCTGCTTGCCTCTGCCTCTCAAGTACTGGGATTAAAGATGGGAGCCACCACCGTTCAGCTGTCTGTTAGTTTTTAAGAACCTGCTTTTCAAAAACTTGAGTCAGTTTTCAGATGCTCACATCTGTAATCCCAGCATTCAGGGGATTAAGAATTTCAGTGAACTTGGAGCTAGCCTAAACTAAGAAAAAAAAAATCTGAACTAATAAAAAAGAAAGAAAGAAAGGAGGGAGGAAAGGAGGAATGGAGGAATAAAGGAATAAAGAAAAAATCTGAAGAGAGGAGGAGAAAAAATTTATTGAAAATAATCACATTTAGGCTGTGGTGGTCCTCGCCTTTAGTTTCAGCACTAGGGAGGCAGAGGCAGGCAAATCTCTGAGGTCAAGCCTAATTTGGTGTATGGAGTGAGTTCCAGGAGAACCAGAGCTACACAGAGAAACCTTGTCTTGAAAAACAAAACAAAAATAAGAAAAGGAAAAAGAAGAGGCAAGAAGAGAAAAAAGAAGAGGTGGAGGAAGAAGAGGAGGAGAAGAGACACAGAAGATGATGGATAATGTGTCTTGAGAGCAGAAGTGAGAAGGACTGTTCTGAAGGAGGAAGGCAAGTCAAAGGAAGGGACAAGCAGGGAGGGAACAAAATAAAACCACATTGTGGGGAGTGTGTGTGTGTGTGTGTGTGTGTGTGAGAGAGAGAGAGAGAGAGAGTGAGTGAGTGTGTGTGTGTGTGTGAGAGAGAGAGAGAGAGAGTGAGTGTGTGTGTGTGAGTGTGTGTGTGTGAGTGTGTGTGTGTGAGAGAGAGAGAGTGTGTGAGTGTGTGTGTGTGAGTGTGTGTGTGAAAAGGCTGCAGTGAAACCCTTTATTTTGTAGACTAAAAATTAACATAAAATCACTTCTCACTCAACTAAATGAAGATGTCTCTGTTCCCTCAAGCATCTACCAGGACCCACACTCAACACTTCTTGCCTATATAGTTCTTTTTTTTTTTAATGAATAAAGTCTCATTTTTTATCCATGTATCCTCTTGTTCAAACTCCCTTCCCCCTCCCACCTCCTATATAGTTCTTAAAGGCATTCTTCATTGGTATCTTCTAAATGTTGCTATTTTATTTCTCTTCTGTAAGGAAATTTACTTTAAGGTCATTCCAATATATTCTTTTGACCATGTCCACAAAAATTACTGAAGAATTAGTTTAAGTAGCATTGAGCATTGGGATGTCAAACTGAGGACTCCAAATTCTTCCCATGAAACCCCTAACCCTAACCCTAACCCTAACCGCTCTCTGAGAGCTCAGAGCAAGTCTGTTGAAGGGTAAGGGGGGAAAAAAAGCTGGAAAGCTTAGGAAAGAGAACAAAAAAGTAGGAAATATCTCAGCAGAGCAGCTATGTGAGTCCAGCCATGGAGAAAAATAAAGTAGGCAGCTCTTGTTCAAAAGTGGTGGAATGCTCTGTTGGAATTCTGGTTGTAAATTTACGTGTGACGATGAACACGGGTAACCCTAGTGATTAAGTAAACACTAGCAGGAGAATCAAGAGACCTATCCTGCCACTGTCAGGCAGGACACCCACCAGTAACGTGGGACAAAACCCACTGTGCCTTAACTCTGAGAAGTGCTGACTCCTAATTCTAACCTCTAGGCATAGATTCTCTAGGAAGCTTAGCACTACAGGCAGGCAGGGGAAAATGGACTCCTATGCTCCTATCTCCCATAGAAGGGATTGAGGCTTTGACTAACCCACCAACTGTGCATATGCCACTGCTTCAATTTAGCCTATAAGACACAAGTTTAAAAATAAAACAAATTAACTGTATTGGTTCAGGTCTGTAGTCTTATCATTCAGTAGACTGAAGCATGAGGATTCCTGAAAGTTCAAGCCTAGGCTACAGAGTGACCCCCCAAAACAAAGAGAACAAAATACAACATGATTAAGAATTAAAGTAGTTAAGAATTTCAATTGAGGCTAGGCATATATCTATAATCCCAGAGGCAAGAGGAGCCCAAATTCAAGGCCAATCTGAGCAGTTTTGCTAGAGCATGCCTCATGATAAAAAACAATTTGAAAAGACAGGCCATAATGGCATAGACAAGGTTATCTTCGTTCGGCTGGTCAAGCCGGGCTACAAGAAACACTCGTGTGTGTGTGTGTGTGTGTGTGTGTGTGTGTGTGTGTGTGTGTGTGTGTATAAATATATGTACATATTCATACATTTAAATGTTAATATAACTCAGTGGAAGAGCATTTATCTAGACCTGAGTTGAATTCTCAATACACCAATTAACAAACAAAAAACAAACAAACAAACAAAAAAAAACCATGAGAGCAATTGCAAATCATGGACCCCCCCCCCAAAAGCAAGGTAGTGTGTAATGGGGAGAGGAAGTTGAGAGAGAATCAGGCTTTCTGAAAGTGTAGGGAGAACAAGAATACACCGGAAGCCTAATACCCAGCTGAGACAGGAGGCAGTATGAGAGGAATCTGTATTTTAAATTCATCAGTCCAAATCAGTATGTGTATCATTAAAAATAAAATACATGTTCTTAAAAGGGAGGTTGGTTTCGACTTTCTTAACTGGATTGTAAAGACATGTTAATCATTGTAGAAAATGAAATTTGAGGCTGACTCTAGATGAAAGGTACCGGCTCCAGATTACTAGATTAGAAAAGGATGAAGTGTATTTTCTAATAATGAGCAGCTCACCTTATGCAGCATGTACAGCAGAGTGGCGCAGCGGAAGCGTGCTGGGCCCATAACCCAGAGGTCGATGGATCGAAACCATCCTCTGCTAACTGATTCTTTTCGCGAGACAGAGAAAGAAATACGAACAAAGCAACAGGAAACTAGGTATTATCAAAATCTTCGGCGTTTTAAAGAAGCACAACATATTGAAACTTTAAATCATGGTGTTGACTTTTTATATTGCAGAATCTATCACTGTCTCTGATCAGAGATGTGGTCATCCAAGGCTATGTATGGCTCAGGCTAATTCTCACAGCTGGCACCAAGCCCTGGGCTCAGTCTCCAGAACCAAACCCCAAACAAACAAACAAAAAACCTAAAACCAAAAAAAAAAAGTGTAACAAACACACCAAAACTTGGTTATCGATTCAGCGTTAAGCTTTAAGTCTGAAACAGATGGAAAGCGCAGAAAACTGGAGACTGGAACCACCTGTTCCCGCCAGGACCTCGTCTTTCGCCAAGTTTCTTCGTGTCCCCAGACTTCAGAGGTGGCTGCGTCTCACCTCAACGTGCTCTGCAGAACTGGTAAAGGAGCAGGAGTGTGGGTCATAACCTAAGTCCTCAGTAGAGGATGTTACCCTAGCATTGGTCAGGCCCCCTGCCATTAATACTAAATGATTTGATAATTTTGCAACAAATACAAATTTTGAGCGAAACGCTTGGCAAAATAAGGCTTAGTTATCGTGAACACTGCGCCTTTGAAACAAGGCATATAAATTCTGAATTCCTAACTCAATTTAGTGACTAATGATAGTTTTATATAAATGAGATAAAAGAGGCCCTCAGGAGCCTGGATAGCTCAGTCGGTAGAGCATCAGACTTTTAATCTGAGGGTCCAGGGTTCAAGTCCCTGTTCAGGCGGAGAGAGATTACTTTTGTGTAGAAACTAGGGGTTTCGTGCAAAATTCACCTTCAAAACTAGAAACCACTTAAGTCACATACACTTAAAAGAAATTTAAAAAAGATAACCTTTGAGCCATGAGGTAAACTCCTTAAAGAAAGAATGAGGGAGTGGGTGGGATGGATGTTTTTAGCAGAAAATGTAATAAGTTTATTAAGACCTCAGAATCAAGAGCGTGGTGTGAGATTGGCCTCCTCAAACTCTTTGAGGCACAGCATCCAAGAGCACAGGACTGATTCTAGAGCCAGAGTCTAAGGATCAGTTTTTGTAGTGGAGAGTAGGGAGGGTCTGGCACCAGATAAAGTAAATCTTCTTGTTTGTTTGTTTGATAACTGCAGGGTAACAGATTACCTGTTCTTTTTTGACCTCTGAGCGCTAGGGTGCATTGTGCTGCGTTTTTGGAATTCTTGAAGCCTTTGCTCTGTTTTATGGCCCTGGTTTTGTAAAGAGGTATTTAGGAAGAGATAAGAGAAGGCTAATACAAGGAGAGAATATTGTATACATATGTAAAACATCAGAATGAAACCTATTATATATAATTAACATAAATAATGCAAATAAAGTGAGTTTCTGGCCACCACGAGTTGTGTGGTAATCTGTTTCTAAAATATTTATTTGAAACGGTTCATTATCCCTGAGTTGGTGACTCTAATATAAGACATTTGCAGAGTCTTTATTCTTATAATTTAGAACAACTTCCTGTGCTGAAAATTTGTGCCTTCTTGAGAAGAGGTAGTAGGGAGAGGGAGAAGATCGGGAACCCTGGTTGAAAGATATCCAAACATGTTAGGAAATTTCCTCCTGGTTTTCCCTGTTTCCTTGCCTTCTCCTCCCCACCCCCCATCCCCCCATGGCCTCGCTGAGCCCAGACGGCCTCAGTTCCCTGGTCTCCTCTGTGTCTGAGTCTTCTCTGTTCTCACCCTGAAATCCGCACATTGGCTAGTGATTCATCTTGACCTTTGAGTTTCTCTTTGCAAAGGGCCAGACCAAGTCGCTTATAGGCGAAGGAGCTGGGATTCAACACTGTATCTCACTGCCTTGAGCTTGTCTGTACTAGGCCAAAATGCTCCATTCACAAGCTTATTGTGTTCATTTTCAGTTTTATTCTTTTTCACTTAAAATAATTAGGTCTGGCCACGCATAGTGGACCAAGCCTTTGTAACCTAGCATTGGGGAGACCGAGGCAGGAAGATTACAAGCTAGAGGCCAATTGGGTCTACAGACATGAATGCCTGTCTTTAAAAAGAAATGTCCTAGCACTAGAAGCAGATGTGGTCTAAAGAATGAGTGTTCCGGGACAGCGAGGGCTATGCAGAGAAACCCAGTCTTGAAAAACCAAAAGAAAGAGAAAGGGAGGAAGGGAAGGAGGGAGAGAGATGGGGAGGAGGGAGGGAAGGAGAGGGGAAGGGAGGGGAAGAAGTAGGGAGGGAAGGCTTCGATCCATGCCACTTCCACTGTGTCCATTATTCTAGTGTTTTGGGCTTGGGGTTTGTTTTTGTGTTTTGTTTTGTTTTTTGTTTGTTGTGGTGGTGGTTTTTGTTTTTTGGGTTGTTTGTTTATGGCAACAATCCAAAAAACGTGTCTTTGTCATTTCATGCTCATTATTGTTAATGAACTTGTGAATTACAACCTGTGCCAAGTAAGGTATTGGCACCTTTTCTCAATAAGCCAGTTTAAAAAGCCTCACTAAAAATGGAAAGATGGAGGAGATTCAAAGTATACAAGGCGGCCACATTGGGGGAGAGGAGAGGAGAGAATCCCCTCCGCCCAGATTCTCAACTCCCAGCTCCCAAGTCCTTCTAGAAAACTTGTTTGAACCTTGGAACAATGTACTATAATGATTAAAATATAACATAGTAAATATATAAAGCAGTAAAGATTTACAAGTTTATTAAATTCTTGGAAAAATTCTTTATTAATTAATTGGATAGCTGGGTGTGGTGGTACATGCTTTCAATCTCAGTACTCTAAAGGAAGCAGGTAGGCCACCCTGGTTCCAGGACAAAGTGCAGGACAGCCAAGACTACATAGAGAGACCCTGCCTCACGAAAACAAAAATAAAATAAAAGATAAAGAGAAAAATAAAATTAATTGGAATTATATTAAATAGATACAGTAATTTTGGAAGAAATGGTGTCTTTGAGATATTAATTTTTTATTCATAAGCGTGATAATATTGTTCTCCCATTATTAGGCCAGTGGTGTCTGTTTTAGTAGGAAGCTAATCTGTTAATCTAACATTTTTAGAACGTTGTGATTTTTGTGTGTTAGTCTTCTGTATTAGTATCCCTTTGCCCACGCCCCTTCCTCACTCACAACTTACTTTTTGTGTTCTTTGTCTTTTGGACCTTAGGGTCTATGTAGCCCTGGTGGCCTGGAACTTGCTGTGTAGGCTAGACTGGGCCGGAACTCATATGATTCCTAATCTGTCTCTAAGTGGTGGGATTTAGTGGCTTGTGCCACTACACTTGGCCCCGCAATAATTTTTAAGAGTAAATTTTAAAGCTCTTAATGTTTATTTGATGCTGTTAAGTTAATTAAACTTATGCACACAACACTTTATCTTTTGTTTCTTGAGACAAGGGTTCATGTCTTAGCCATACCTATCGGGTGAATATCTCTGTAGTTGCAGAGAGGGGTGGGCGGTGAGGGAGAGGAAAGAGAAAGGAAAAACAATAAAAGAAAGCAAAGAGAAGTACAAGGGGGAAACTTTCTACCCTTCGTTTGGACTTCCCTAAACATCATACACCCTAGGACCTGTCCTCCTCGTTAGTATAGTGGTGAGTATCCCCGCCTGTCACGCGGGAGACCGGGGTTCGATTCCCCGACGGGGAGTCTGTTCTTTTTTTGCACTTTTGCATCAGATCACTACACGTTGTCTGATTAAGAACTCAAATGCCTTTGGATCTCAGCTGTGTTCATCTATATCAGGTTTAGTCTTAGAATTCGCTTGCAAATGAAGCCCGATCCTCTTCAGAGTAATAGGCGAAGGCAGCTGCGGCTCCGGCTGGGCTGCAGGGCGGAGGGCCACAGGGTCACCGGCTGGGCAGCCACTCACTCTCTGTATCTATGACTGTAAGACAGCGTTCCACCTCACGATTCCTCTTTAGGTGAGTGAAGAACTGACTAAAATCTTTGGGACAATAAAGTGCAGTGTCTTAGGTTATCTTTTTTTTCAGTGGATATTAACTTTGTTTGATTGTTTTGATCCCCAAAACTACATTTACTGCCCCGCCTCCCGACCCCTACCTCCTTTTCCTTTTTTCTGTTTCAGAGCAAATCCAGGGACTCACACAAGCCAGCCAAGAGTTCTACAGCGGAGCTACAACTCTGGCACTATTTTACTTTTTTTTTCTTTTCTTTTCTTCTTTCCTTCCATCCTCTCTTTCTTTCTTTCTTTCTTTCTTTCTTTCTTTCTTTCTTTTTTGAGATAAAATCTTATTTTACAACCTAGGCTGGCCTAGAACTCACCATTATCTTCCTACATGGGTGTCATCTAAACCCTAAAATTATAAACCTCTGTTTCTTCAAAACTTGTTTTGATTTTGACTGTATTTCTATCACACACATACATACACGCAAACAAATAAATAAATAAATAAAAATTTATTATAGATTATATAACTCATGGGGTGAGATAATGTTATTACATTTACATTTAAAAATCATTTTCTCTCTCTCTCTCTCTCTCTCTCTCTCACACACACACACACAAACACACACACAAGACAAAACACTACAAACCAAAACAACAACAAAAAGTGTACATGGATTTCATTTTGTGTTGGTTAACAACTATTCCTGAGCCTGAGGCCTGCCCTGGAATGGAGTAGTTGATAATCCCAGTTCACTCCACAGGAGAAACCTGATTTTTCCTCAAGTACAAATTACAAATAGCTTCAGGGTTAGGGTGGGACTTTGTGCCCCCTTCCCATCCTCCACCCTGGGACTTGGTCTGGACTGAGTTTGTGCAGACCTTGTGTATACTCTAACATAATCGTAAAACTTGCTTGGATTTTATTTCATCGACAGTTTTGTTTTGTTTTGTTTTGTTTTGTTTTCCAGAGTGGTTGTGGGATACAAGAAGATTCTGAGATCAAAAGACAAATGTTGCAGTTCTCAAGAGTCTGTCAGCAGGGACAAATTGACTTTACCTCTAGAATATGAAACTCACCTATAGCATACAAAGAAATATAAAAACAGTCATAATGCTAAGTAATTAACCCAAAGGTTTTTAGTTTGTTTTTCCTTTTCATGACTACAGTTCTAAACTTCAGAGAACCCACAAATCATTCTAGTTGGAATGTATAATCGAGTGAAAGTTTTAATTTATATAATGATAATTAATTATTCTAATCAAGTCTGTCCAAAGTTTTGTAATAGATTATGGCTATTCTTATCTAAAGGATAAATCAGTGTTTCTCAACCTTCCTAAAGCTGAGACTCTTTCATACAGTCCCTCGTGTTGTGGTGACCACAACCATAAAATTATTTTTGTTGTTACTTCATAACTGTAATTTGTCTACTGTGATGAATCATAATGTAAGTATCTGATATGTGACCACTGTGAAAGAGTCTTTTGATTCCCCAAAGAGAACCGCTGTTTTCAGTACCCTAGATATACCATGTTTTTGGATGATTTTGCTCAAGTACGTCTCCAATTTTCTAGTAGTTAGACCTTGCCAGAAGCTTTTTTCAGTACTTTTGAGATGGTTTAGTAGGTAAAGGTACTTACCACGGAGCAAGAAAACCTGAGTGCCATCTCTGGGACCCACACAGTGGAAGGGATGAACCGGTTCCTGAGTTGTCTTCTCAAATGCACACGTGTCCGTGGCACTCCTGTCCACGTGCAGACAAAGTGACTTTTTAAAAAGTCTTCTAAGGAAGCCTGCTTTCTGTATTGGGGAGGAGATGCTACAAAAAGAAAAAAAAAAAAAAAAACCGAAAGTTGTTTCATTGGCGAGGATTTCCCCTTTGGTTTCACGTTTCTAGTCTGTTTGACTTGTGCTGTTGTGAACACATTAGGTGACAAACTGTGATCCAGTATCATATAATTGCCTTTGTCTGCAGTAGAACCAAGTCAGCTGTGTGTAAATAACTATACTAAGTATTCGCCCTCTGATCATCACACCCTTTCACTCAGTTTACAGATTAAGCTGTTGGCTCCCCTTCTCCTTCCGGTATCCCTCACACCAGTGTTTTATCAAGTCACCCTCCCCACAATCTTATGAGGATGAAGTGCGAATCACATCCTACTTGCTCTGACTTTAATTCATTCTTTCTGCTAATCTACATTGAGCTAGAATAATAATTCAGTTAGGATTAGATCAGGAATTACAAAGGAAACAGCAACAACAGACTCTCCTTGACCTCTGTCCACTCACAGAGAAGTCTGCAGTAAGCAGGGCAGTAGCTGATTTACCGTCGGTTTTCACGTCTCAGAGAGAAAAAGAAGTGGGAAGAGGAGGCAAAGTGGGGGAGGGCAGGAAGACTGGGACAGGACAGGAGGGAAACCGCCCCTGTTACTAGCAGTACTCAGTTCATTTAAATCAAATATCACAGGCCTTCAATTCGCATCCCCTTTTCCCAGATTAAAAAAAAAAGTGAGGGGTACCAAACCGGAGAGGAAAAGTGAAAGAAGTCTAGAGGTCAGGGTGGAAGATGCCAACAAGAAGGTGCGATAGGTCTGCCACTTTTATTGAGAGAAAGAGCGCTGCAGGAGGAGTTGGCCCAGGACTCGGTTTCAAGTAATCTTACACTATGAGACCGACTCTGAGCGGGAGGCTAGCTGGTCGCTGGGGCAGGGCAATAGGATCCCTGGGCAGGGCTGTCTGGTTCCTTTCTTTGTTCTTAATCCTTACAGTAGGGTCAGAATTTTCGTTGCAGTACTCTGGATATAATAACCAGGAGCTGGCTGTTTTCTTATTGATTATTCTGGCCGGATCTGGCGTGTGTCAGGATGGCCGAGTGGTCTAAGGCGCCAGACTCAAGTGTCTCACTTCCTCTACAGGGGTTTCTGGTCTCCGAATGGAGGCGTGGGTTCGAATCCCACTTCTGACACAGTTCTTTTGGGTCTTGACCATTCATAACATGTAGTTTGGAAAGAAGGAAAGATCCACCTTTCGTACCTTCCGTTTTCTTTTTTTACCCTAATATTTTGTGCTGTTCTTTTGTTGTACTTCTATTTTGTGCCCTTGAATCCAAACTGATCCTGTCTCTGCCACTACCTCCCTATGCTTAGGTTTCTTAGTGTTCACCCTTAGTGATAATTTGTTACGGCTTTACACGTGATCAGTCTGATCACAGAAAGCATCAGCTCTCATTTTGTTTTTGTTTTGGCGTGTTATTTTTTCAACTGATCTCTTTTGGGGGGCGGGCAGAGCTGGCTGATATATGTGGCTGCTGCCCATCTGTTTTTCTGAGTTTTTGTTCTCTTAGTTATAATTTGTTCCACCTCTTTGTTCATTCTTCTTAAGTCTCATCTATTTTCTGTTGTTGTGTTGTTTTGTTGAAGATTGTTCTAAAATTCTTTCAGGTTATAGTAAGTTCCAGGTTTAGGCTATAACTCAGGGGCACAGCACTTGCCTAGCACACATGAATCTCTGGGTAATAATTATAGGACCAAAAAAAAAATAAAAATCTTGATGGGATGGTGGATGATAGTAACAGCCTCTTTTGCTAATGACTTTCTTCTGGTTTGCATGGATTTCTACACAAAGCATTCTTTGAGTATTTTACATCTGTATTTTGGACCAGTCATAATCGCAGGAATTTGCCCCTTGAGTATCTGACAGAGATCTGAGGTAGCTGAGGGAGAAGAGCCTACCACATAGTATAATTTGAATAGTAAGCTTCTCCTGTCCCCATTGCACATTTGTATCTTCCATTGAGCCAGTCTTGCTCTAGCTGACCTCTGTTGTGGTCTGTTGGGACACAGTGCTGCAAGACTCTTTGTTGGGAGCAGGGGTAGTGGGTATGGAGAAGCATTTCTCAATGGCTGCAGAGAATTTAGGGGTCACAGTGTTCTCAAGCTTCAAAGTAATCTTTAGTTCATGTTTTTCTTCAGCTTGTATTACATTTTGAGAAATCATTATAATATTTTAAATCTTTACTTTTATGGTTTTTGTTTTTCTCTTTTCTCTCTCTTTCTTTCTTTCTTTCTTTCTTTCTTTCTTTCTTCCTTCCTTCCTTTCTTTCTTTCTTTCTCTGTGTAGCTTTGGAGCCTGTCTTCAAACTTGCTCTGTAGACCAGGCTGGTGTGAGACTCACAGAGACAAGTCTGCCTCCCAAGTGCTGGGATTAAAGGCATGTGCTGCCACAAGGCAAGCTTCACATTTTTATAATCATGTAGTCTAGCAGAATATGCAATCAATTTGCTTTATTTTGTAGTACATTTATTTTGTGTGCATCTGCACATCATGTGTATGTGCCTGGTGCCCTAAAAGACCCAGAGAGGGCTTTGGGTCCTCTTTAACTAGAGTTATAAATCATTGTGAGCAGCCATATGAGTGCTGGAAATCAAACATAGGTCCTGTGGGAGAGCAGCTGGTGCTCTTAATAGCTGAGCAATTTCTCCAGCTTCCCACCTTTTTAGTAATAAAAATTCTGCTTATGACTTACACTTGTAAGGCAGCACTCAAGAGACAAAGGCAGAAGGGTCACCTCAAGTTTGAGACCAACCTGGGCTATATAATGAGTTCCAGGTCAACCATCACTATGTAGTGAAATGTTTCAAAAAAGTAAACAAACAAGACAAAGGCATGAAAAAATGCTTTTAAAAAAGACTTTTGGGAATGGGCAAAGTAAGATTGTGGCCTTTCAGAGATGGGAAACAGAAAAAGATCATAATGATTTTTGGAAAACAAACAAAAAAAGAGTCACCTTGATTTTATCAGAGAATTCTGGCAAAGAAAAAGGCAAATCTTTTACAACACTAGCTGTTGTGATATTAGCAGCCTCAAGAAGATATTGCTGATGTGAAGGATAGCAAAACACTATGAAATCCAAAGCTCAGAATGGTCCACACATATGTGTAAATGCACACATTATGATTTATTTACTAAGACATTGGTAAATAGCCTCAATTGTACAGAGAGCTGAAAAATAAGTTTCATTTTGCTCTCAAACACTACTTTCTTATTTCTTAAAAACCTGGTTAAGACCTGTGAAGCCATCATGTTTCAATTCTAATTATACATGATTTTTACTAGGATATAAAAAGTGTGTAATGAGCAATAAGTATTCATGAGGCAATAGTGTTTGGAAATGTTTTTTCCTCAGCAAAGATGGGAACTGGCCATATTTTTCTTCCTTCTACACAACAGCTCAGAGGCTTGCAAGAAACTCAGTGGGAATAGAACCCTGGAAATAACTGTTTTCCTGTTTCTGTCTCTTTAGAGGAACCTTTAGCAGAATGGACCATATCCTTTAATGCCAGGCTGTCTGTTCTTAAAATGTAACATTTTCAAAACTTTATCTACAGTTATCTTTAAGACATTCAGATTTCACTCTCTTAAGAAGTGCCTCCCAAGTTAAGTGTGTATTGTTCTTTTTCTGAGCACCTTTCTCTGAGCTGAAATCTACATCAAATCTTCTCATAATACATTCCAATTTTGCTTCATAAAACAAAATGCAAGGTATTTATAATAGTACCTATGAAATATTATATGATTTATATAAAGAATAAGATATCATCATGTTAAACCATATCACAACAAAAGATGACAGACAATATGTGTTTATGTATGTGTTGAGGGCCATGGGAGTATACAGCAGGTGACATCTAGTGTTTGACAAGCTGACCCACCAGATGTATAATTCCCTGATGGGGAGCCATACTTGGGAAAGCTGTGGGGTCACCAACTGTTAATGACAGTTGCTTTCTGTCTGTAACATTCTCAGGTGCCACTGCTATGCCTCTCTACTAAGAACAGCTGTGAGATTCTTTTCACAGCCCATTGGCAATGTGTTTTACATCTTGGGCACACTTATAGTGGTGGATAGTCAGGAAAGTTTATTTCTGTTTAAACTATATAATTCTGGTGTATAGAAATAATACTTTTTCTTTAATGACACTGGAAAGTAACAGTATTTTTATTCTCAAAGACTACTAATTTCAGACTTCAGAACAAATTTAACAGACTAAACTGTTTCTGTAGAAAACATGCAAAGACTAATTCCCCGGTGTTGTTTACTGTTAAATCAAGGCCAGGTTGTTCTGGGACATACCCACCTCAAAATAGTTGATTTTCTGCCTGTACCCTTACTATTCAAGGTTCATTCTGCTTCAATTCTTGTTAAGTCCTGAATTTCAATGTTATTCCCTGTCTGGAAAAAAGTTATGTGCAAGGGCATATATTGTACAAATCTTATTTGGTATTATAATAAAAATCTGAAGCAAGATATTGGGAAATGGATCTTGAGCTCCCAAGTGAAGGGATTAAAGGGATTAAAGCCATGAAGGTCACCACTCCCTGACCTTCATGGCTTGGTTCTGTGAGTGATCCTGTCCTCTGCTATTCCTGACAAAATATTCAATATATTACTACAGTTTGGCAGGAGTTTGTGTGTGTGTGTGTGTGTGTGTGTGTGTGTGTGTGATGTTTGATCATTTCGCACATCTCATTGTCAGCACTTGAGGAAAGAGCACTTACTTGCCCAGTGGTTAACTTTTGTCATAAAGAAAGTCAACTGCATATGGAGGTTTTTTTTTTTTCTCTTATGTCTATCCTCTTTCCTGAAGTAGACTGGTGTTGCCAGGAGGAGCCATGTCTCATTGTCATAAAAATAAAAAGAATGTATGTTATTGAAATATCATAAATGTCATATTTTTAAATCTCTGAAGTGTTGAAGATGACCTACTTATTATATACCTTTGCTTGATTTTAAAAACATATATAATATGACTGTAAGTTTGATCGTAATGATTAACTATTAATTTGCATTTTATATCTTAGTTATTTGGTAATAATTTTTAAGGACTAGAAATTTGACTCTGTTCTCTGATATTCCAGACTATTTTTAGTAAATATACAATATATACCACAGTCAAGCATTAACATGGGCCAGTCTTTGTGATCTTATGAGCCTGAGAAAAACTGTATGACCTCATGTGTTGTGACAATGGGTTGGACCCTAAAAATGCAACATATAATGGTCCAAAGTTTGGCTAAGGGAGCAGAAGCAATGTGTGTGTGTGTGTGTCGGGGGGGGGGGGCGGGAGATGGAAAGAGGAGTAATGAGCATGTATAAGTGAGAGTGTGTAAGAGCAGCAACAATGTAGGGATGAAGATATGCAGACTGTGAGTATGTGTGTGCTGAATGAGAGATAAAGAAAAAGTCTAAAGAGAGAGTGAGAGAGATGTGAGAGAATGGATGAATGAGTGAGAAAAAAGCGAGTGAATGATGTAGAAGAAGCATGTGTGTGAGAGAGAGAGAAAGAGAGAGATAAAGCTGTGTGAAAGAGTTGCTGCTACATATAGGAACTATGCAAAGAACTATATGAGTGTGTAAGAACAATGTAAAATGTTATATGGTGAGAGAGCTATGTAAATGAGATGAATAGCTATGGCTGTGTGAAAATTTGTAACTGTGTGACGGCAAGGAAGATAACTGTATAAAAGGAGATATAGAAATGTATATAAGAGAAAGATGTGAAGACATCTGAAAATAGATGTAGCTGTAGAAAGATGTATGACTGTATGTATGTGAAGAAAGCTATGTAGATGATCGTATAGAGTGCAACAATGTGGAGATATGTAGCTGAATGGAGACAGAAAGAGTCAGAGATCATTTTTAAGTTGAAGTAAAAGAGAAAGTTAACAACAGAAGGCATGTATGTTTCCTTATTTTACCAGTCTGTTAGATAGAGATTTATTTTTAATTGTCCTATGATTAAAAATGTTTCTTATCCCTCCCTACTCTGGGGCATTCTTTTTATTACCTTGGAGTGGATTATGGGAGCTAGTCTCCCATGGTCCGTGTTATGTGTGAGTCTACTTAATATCTATAAAATACATATTTCTAAAAATATTATGTGATTTATATATATATATATATAAATTTTCAGGGAAGATGCGCAGAATACTTCAAACAAGACACTAGTCAAAGGAACTAAGGAAGTGGTGTTTTCGAATGAAAAAAGATGTATTATTCAGTTGGACTAATGTGAGAACTTTCATAGATCCTTGTTTTAAATCACAGTATATTACAGGCATAAAAGCAAATTGAATTTTGATTAAGTTTTTGAGATGTAATCTTTGTGCTGCCAAGAAACACTTCCTGTGGTTGAAGGACTGGAGGAGTTTGGAATCTGAGCAGGTATAAGGCAGATACTGTAAACAAACAATAAAATAAAATTGTTTATTTATATAATGAAACAAAACACATTTGGCCTCAGCGGTAGTGGCAGCATTTGGGAGAAATGATGGTGGCAAGCAGAAAGTAGTCTAAGCTTTACTCCTGACCACAATCATACACTTCACAGACAAAACACCACCGACTCTGGCGGGACTCGAACCCGCAACCTTTGAATCTCTCAAGCACGCTAGAAGTCCAATGCGCTATCCATTGCGCCACAGAGCCCGTCTGGAAACTGATAGCTTCCTAAGACTTCTGAGTATTTACTTGGTTATTAAAGCATTGTTTTTTCTGAATGCTTTCCCCCTCATTTTTGTAGTACTCCACACGGAAAAGTGCAAGAAACAGAAGAACATGCGATTACACCGGCAAAGTTTGACCAGGGATCAACTTTCCGGACTTGGTGGCCCACGCTTGTAACCGCAGCACTTGAGAAGCTGAGGCAGAACTGCGAGTTCCGGATTATCTTGGGCTGTAATAGTGAGATCTTGTCTCAAAGTAAAACAGAAAATCACCACAGAGACAAAACCCTTATCTCACTTAGTCTGGTCGCTCTAATTCCATGCTCCGGATCATCTGTTTTGCTACAGAGAGATCCACACTAGTTTAATTTGCAAAGATGCCTGGCCAAGTCCTTTTAGAGCTTCGAGATTTTCTCATGATGCGTCTGACTGAGTTCTTTTAGAGAAGGCCAGTTTCTGGGGTTTAGATCACAGGCTCACGGAGCAGCTAAAACGTATTCTTGGATGAGATGTTACTTTGTATTCTGGTACCTCTAGAATTCTCCAGGCTTTCGCCTGGGAGTTTTCTTTGGTGGCCGAGATGAGATGGTCCTACCTAGAACCCCTTTTAAGACATACATACCACTGCAGTGTTCACATGCTCTTCCCACAAGTTAATTTAGAATAAAGATAGGTGGAGCGGGCGCCCAGATTTAATCCTGAAGACAGAAAACGATGCTTCTGGATCATTGTACGACCTTGTCTCTCCACTTTTGGGTCCCAAAACAGGCCGATTGAATTTTCTACAGTGTCCCTCTCTCTCCATTTCTCTTGCAGCTTCATACACTCTTTTCGTCGCCTGCTGCACCTCCTCCATTCCGCTCCTGCGGACTTTCCTTTATTTTCCAGCTGAAGGAAGAAAGGGACTAGGAAGTAACTGGAAAGCGGACTACAGGATGCAACATAGAATATGAAATATGCAAGAAGAAAGCCAGATTGTGGTTTTTGTGGTCCATAGGCAGTAAGTGGTACACTTCCGGCACTTTTTACTTCCAGGATCCGTGACATAGTAACTCTTAAGTACTTTCAAGCCTTTTGATTACAGGCTCAAAAGACAAAGGCAGGTTTTTTGTTTTTTAAAGTCAAAGAATACTTACCATACTAGGTTACAAGACAATGAGTGCATGCTTTTATTGTAAATATGATTGCTAATCTCGTGTGGCAGTTTCTTGACTCTTGGGTAAGGACCAGTATACCCTTATATTTCCTTACTTTTCTATCCAACCTCAATCCTGCTTCGGACTCAGTACGTGCAAGTGTCTTGGACTTTCATGTAGATCTGGACTATCTCTGACCTAAGGCTTCTAATAACCCCCCCTGGGGGGGATGACTTCTGCATTATGCCTATTTTAAAAATCCAGTTAGGGAAAGAAACTTCTGGCTTGACTCTTTTTGGTGATTTCGATAGCCTCTACAAAGTGGAACGTGTTCACTTTTGCAAACGCTTTTCCAAACACAGTGAGAGAAGAGCTGCGGTACATACTTGGGAACGGAGAACACAGATGAGGGGGCCCTTGGAAACTTTGGACACAGCAACTGGAAAGCGTTTGCTTCTTGAAGTCCACTAAGCAGTGTCGTTCAGAAAAGAGGCTATGCTCCTGAAAGTTCTAGCAGAAGAATAATCCCATCCAGGCTTTAAAACTAGACACAAAACCTGAGTCCACGCTGCGCCTGAGACCAAGCTGTTTTCAATTTTGAAATCTGTCCCACTGACACGGGATGGTAAATAGACTGGTTTACAAATAATGACCTTTTAATTTAAACATCAGAGAAGTATGTAGGGAGGTAAGCAGCTGTAGTCGTGGCCGAGTGGTTAAGGCGATGGACTAGAAATCCATTGGGGTCTCCCCGCGCAGGTTCGAATCCTGCCGACTACGAACTGGTCTATTTTGACCTATGTGTTACCGTTACTTGTCTCACTTTGTGAGAAACTATGAAAGTGGGGGTGTTATTTATGGCCTGGAAAAAGCTACATAGCCCTTACATTTGGAGTTCTCTTTCAACATTTGCTTTCTTAGAGACAACAAACTAGAATAAACTTAGAGACAACTATCTATGTGAAGAAAATCAGTTAGAGGTAGAAAAAAAAATCTCAAAAGGGAGTAGGGTGGGGGCATAACATGAATTACATAATTCATAACATGAATAACAGCTACATTTGTAGCCTGAGGCAGGTTAAGATTATGATGTAGTCTCGAATATGCCCACTAAAAATGTCTACATTTTAATTAAATCAAAGAAAAAAAACTAAACATTCTGTCTACTAATACAGACAAATACATTATAGAAGATTTTCTTCAAAAAGATGTCACCAAGTAGACATTCTGACTTTGAAAACTGGTACATTTATGTAATCTCAGCTCATGAAAGAAGCTTTGAGAATAGGGAGTTCAAAGACAAACGAACTACTAGGTCTTAGAAAGCCAGCCTGGGCCAGATGCTGTCAGACAAAAATTCTAGCGTTTCTACTCATCATTAGATAAATGAGAGAAGTGTGGTTGTCATGTAGTTTCACGATGTAATGGTTAGCACTCTGGACTCTGAATCCACATCCGAGTTAAAAATCACAGTGAGACCTACCTACTTGTAGTTTTTGTCTAACATTCTTGGGTTTGCCCTTGAACCTACAATTAACTCTGTGCCTTCTGTCTCCTGCGGACTCCTTACCCCATCGCACTGGTGATCGTGTAGAGAGAGAATTCAAATGAAATACAATGAATGAGGTGTAGATCAATATGAGGCTTCCATGCTCAGCACTAAAATAAATAAGTAAGTAAATAAAATCACCAGTACAATATGTCCAGCACTGAAATAAATAAGATCACCAGTAAAATGAAACCATCCACTTGAATAAAAGTCTTATTTTCTGTGCACATTAAATAGACTGAAAAGTAGTGTTGAAGGCAATACCATTCATACCAAGTTTCTCCTCTATAAATTATCTGCAGCTGCATGGTTTCTTCCTGTCCCTGCAACAACCACTGAAATGAGTTTATATGTGTGCATATAAACAGCAAGACAAATAGACAGGTACAGAAAACAAAAGTAATAAAAATTTTAAAGTAACTATAAGTAAAGGGCATAGAAAACTTGTTATGTTTTTGGTGATCTATAGATCAGAGGCAGAAGGGTTGGGGAAGTTTGGGAACTTCATAATATCTTTTTAGTGTTTATCTGAAGACTATTATTGCTCAAAAACACACACACACACACACACACACGCACTAATCATCTCTCTTTATTAGCTAAAATGAGGATATCTGACGAGCATATATCCATTAACTTTAATTTTGACTTTTAATCTGCCTCTCTATGGGTGAGATTAATTGAAATACCTAATTTCTGATGCCTTCCAATTCATTAAAGCAGAACTATTTTTGCAGCCCTCTCCAAGTCACTTAACTAAAGTACAAATGTGGATCTAGTGATTTCTAACCCCCCTTACATGAAACATTTTTTTTTATTGCATTAGCATGGGTTCACCCTTGTTGTTATGATTAAACAGTAGTCTGCATAAAAAGCATTAGCACTGTCCACAAAATCTTGATGGTTTATATTCTGTTTTGGAATTCACATGGAGGTGTTTGAGTTTGCTATGTAATGTTCAAGGTACATTATCATTTTCAGTCTATGTAAAAAGTCCCTGACTAACCTCATTCAGTATGCATCCCAGGCGGCCTTGAAATTAAAGTGATCTTTCTGCTTCTGCCCCCTAAGTACTGGGTTAGAGAAGTACACCATCACTTCTAACTCTTAATTGATCTTTTTTAATTCTCATATTAATGTTTACATTTGTAATAGAATTTACTACGTCCTACAATGCACACATTAATGTGACTTATATTTTACATGAATAATATCCTGAAATACTTACCTTCTTCCTTCTTTCATATTCATCTACAGGATTAAATGTAAGTCCAATCTTTTTAAATGCTGCATAATATGTTGATTGACACAAAATTCATTCTAGTTGCATATAAGATCCTTGACTCTCATTGTTTCCTAAGTGCCTCCCTCATAGCTCTGTCTCTTCTCCCTCTGTGTTGAGTGGTTTCCTTGGCACTGGGATGATTGTGTGTTATAACCTGCTCCCTAACTAGTTTTTTTTTTTTTTTTTTCTGTAGAGACAAATAATTTTACAAAAAATACTTTGGGAGTGTGCACAGAGGCAAGAGGAGCTTTTTTCGGCCAAGAGTTTCCGCAGCAGTGGCGAGTCGGTCGCAGGACATGCAGCTGCTGCTGCAGGCCGAGAAGCGGGCGGCGGAGAAGGTGTCCAAGCCCACAAGCGGAAGAATCGGAGGCTGAAGCAGGCCGAAGAAGAAGCCCAGGCTGAGACTGAACAGTACCGGCTGCAGAGGGAGAGGGAGTTCAAGGCTAAGGAAGCTGCGGCACTGGGGTCCCACGGCAGTTGTAGCAGTGAGATGGAGAAGGAGACACAGGAGAAGATGACCGTCCTCCAGAACTACTTCCAGCAGAACAGGGATGAAGTCCTGGAAACCTCTTGGCCTTTGTGTGTGACATTCGGCCAGAAATCCATGAAAACTACCGCATAAATGGCGAGGAGGTTGAAACACCTGCTCTGTTCTAGAAGGCATTAAATTTCTCTATGTTGTTGGAGAGAGAGAGAGAGAGGCAAGAGGAGTGTAAGGCCCATCTGCTTTCAAAAGTTCCAGGTCAGCCAGGGCTACACAGTAAGACCTCATCTCAAAAAATTAGTAATTATAAAAGAAGTCTTCTAATTTTGACAGTTGCAGTTCGTTTTTTCTTACAGATGTTGCAGTGCTTATATTTTCTCATGTGTTCCAGAACTGTGCTCTCATGTCTCAACTGACAATGGGATGATCTTCTTCTCACTCTGTGCTTGCTTGCTTTCTCTCTCTCCCAGACATTGGATAGCAGTTTTAGCTCTTCTAGACAAAAACTAAGCTCCGAAGCTTCAGAATGCATTTGTTTCTTCTTGTCATCTGATGACGCAGTGCACTCTGGTCCCCTGAAGATGACAGAGCAGTAAGGAGGGCTGGGTCAGCTCTAAAGCCCACAGCAGAGAATTGTGGTCTGTTTTCTTAATGGAAATTTAGAAAGAACTAGTAACTCCTTGTCCTTTTCTTTCTTTTCCTACAAGGTCTCATTCTAGTTTAGACTAGTCTAGAATTCATTTGTGTAGCCCAGGCTAGCCTTGAACTCATGACAATCCTTCTGCCTCAACCCTACCCCACCCCCTAGTGCTATAATTACAGATATAGCCCACCATTAAGACTTCTTCCCTTTTATGTTCTTCTTCTACCATGTGTGACAAATCTACAGTGTGCCCATTTGTCTGGCTTAGATGTTTACTATTTCTTCTTTAAGTCAGTTATGGAAGGAGTAAATTGTTTCCAGTTACAGATACCCAGAGGCTGAGAAAGTCTAATGTCAGGCTGCTCTTCATGAACTAAAAACCATCTTGAGAGAAAGTAGGAGATGCCTGGGTCAACAACTGATATTTCCTATATAAAAGCATCACCACCTCCAAAATTCCAATGGATAGTGCTATGACTCTCTCTCCAAACTCCCACAGAAACCTTAGCTGCACAACACTGCTCTGCAGCCTCTCACCAAAGGATAAAGCTAGAGAAGCAGATCTGAATGGGAGTGAGTAAGGGCTGCTGGTCTACAGCCTGAGAAGACGGAACAAAATTCCTGGTCTTAAATTCCAGAGCCTGGTAAAAGGGATCTGAAATTCTGAATGTTCTAGGGCCTCAGAGGTAGCTTTGTTTCATGTTGCCTTCACCTCTGTAGCCATCTTGCCTGTGAGATGAGTTATAATGAACACATCTACAAACCATAAAGTATGAGATCTGAGATGTGAAATCTCTCAGAATCTTCTAATAACAAGATACCTTGGGAGTGTCCTCCAGGGAATTGTGAAATTTGAGTTCATAATCCTATCTAGAAACCTTCGGTTTACTGTTTCATTGAGCAGTTTATCTAGTATGGAGAAAATAGTCATGATGATACAGGCCTGTAATCCTAGCTCCTGTGAGCTGAGGCAGAAGGCTTTCAGTGAGTTTTACACCAATCTGGCCTACAGATTGAGCTCAAGCCTAGTATAGCAATTCAGTTCAGAGGTAGACCACTTGCTTAGCATGTCCAAGGATCTAGGTTCAATCCATAGTACTATTATAGAATTAATATGCCTTCTCAGTGATCAATCACTTCAACATGTGGAAATTAATAAAGGAAACTAATAATAGTGCACAGCTGGTTCTGGCTAATCCAGAAACAGAGGTAGCCCTACACAGACATCTCTGTCAGCATATTTGATTTTACAGCCCCAAGTTCCACTTTGAACAATTAAACATGTTTCACAAAGACAGAAGAAATTCCAAGGTTTGGTTGCTTGAACAAATGAGGGAGATTTACAGTATAGAACATTGTCATCATTATCTAGAGACAGACCGGGGCTGGTTTTCTCAAGCAGCTGCTAACCAGGGTCATTCTGTCTGTCTGGTGGAATTTGTTAAGATTAATTCCTTATTAATTAATTCCTTTAGAGCTAAATTCTTTGTGTAATTTAATATTTTAAAAGGAAATTTAGTAGATCCTATTTTAAAAAAAAAAAAAAAAAAAAAAAAAAAAACTTTATTTGTTTATTTGCCTGGAACTGGAACTCCAGACAGTTGTTAGCTGCACGTGGCTGGGAATCGAACCCGGGTCCTCTGGAAGAGCAGACGGTGCTCTCAACCGCTGAGCCATCTCTCCAGCCCCTAGTAGATCCTATTTTATAACATCAATTTTTGTTCTCAGTTTTTCCTATAACTACCATGAGGAGATATTGAGCAACTCAGATCTTCAGACATTTTTGGTGTAGCACAGGTGGACTCAAGTAAATGAAGCTGCTTCCGCCTTCAAAGTGCTGGGATTATTGACATACATCTTTGAGCGTACATTGGACCTCACATCGTTAGAAGGTACAGTGCCATAGTGGAGTGGTTTGCTGTGGAGAGTCAAAGAATTTAACCAAATAATTCATGCAGTTGAGTAATGGTAAAATCGTAGTCGGCAGGATTCGAACCTGCGCGGGGAAACCCCAATGGATTTCAAGTCCATCGCCTTAACCACTCGGCCACGACTACCTACTATACCTTGTTTCTGAAGTGTAAACTAATGAATAGGTGAAGTTTTTCACAGACATGAACTCAGTGTTTACTGAGGAAGAAAAAATATTGTTGCAAAAGAAGCCTTCCAGAGGCGATTCTCGCTCGCTACTGACTCATTCTCTGGAATCCGTGGGGAGGGGTCTGCAGTTCCAAGTATCCTTAAGCAAGAAGTACCAATTCAAGGACCAAGGAGAAAGAAGAAATGAGAAAACACCGGCCATTTTTAGAATTAAAGTCTAAACCTTCAATCTCCACCGCCTTTACACTGCAGAGCTAATGGGTGCTGAGAAGAGGGGCCACTTGTGTTCTCAGATTTCAGGTCTGAATCTCACTGTAGCTAAGCCTCCATCACCAGAACCCAGAACCTCGTAGAGAAAAGAACTCCGAATAAAATTTCCAAGTGTTTTGACTTGATGAACGCAGTTCTCTGCCTTGACTAAGAAAAGGACAAATGATTAAAGACACGCAAACTTCAACAAATTAAATGAAATTAACATAGCCGGTTTCTTACGTCGGAGATTTGGGCGGTTGTTAGAGTGGGATCATGAAAGAAACTGGCATATTTTCTTCTCTCTTCCCATACATGTCTGTGTCTGCTTGTATCGTGTGCTTTGTCTCGAAGCAGATATATTCCAGAGAATTTAACCAAGATATAGATGATATAAGATATAGATTTTGGATAAGTGACCTCCGTGACCCAGAGAGAAAAGCTCTTTCGACTTTTTCCAACCTTTTAAATTTTACAGACTTTTTTTTTTTTGGAGGAGTGGAGATGGAGACAGAGGACAGTTGTATGAGTCCCATGAGTGTGGGAGTGTGCATGCCTGTGTGAGTGTGTGCCTGTGAGTGTAATTGTTGTGTGGTTAAAGGAATTGAACCCATAGAAGGTAAATGTTCCAACACTGAGCCCAAAGCTCACATTTCTAAGTTTAGGAGAGCTGTGGCTTCTGAGGTCAACTTGATAATTAGTCTTGCATATGTATGCAGAAAAAGAAAGTTTAAAAATATATTTAGAAATAAACCAAACAGTTGTCAGTTCTCTAGTTATACAATAAATAAAACATACACGGGAAATTTGCTAAATATAGGTGCTAGGGATGTAATTCATTGTCAGATCACACCTAGCATATGTGAGGCCCTGAATGGGATCCTTGTATATGTACATCCATATTTTGAATTTATATATTCAGATATCAAATGGTACATTCTCTTTCATCTCTAAAGACTTGCTTACCAGTTTAGTTCCATAAGTATTTGAGGAAAATGTGCAACTCTCCATGTTTAACCACCTTTCAAACTTCGATTGTGTAAAGCAACTAGAAATATTGCTGAAGGCACAGACGGCATCCAAGAGCAAAAAGCAGCGCATATTATTGAGGAAAGCTAATTCCCAAGTACCATATGAGAATAGATTCTTCTCTCTGCCTCTTTTTCCTTAATTGAGGAATAAGGATGTCATGTACCTAGATAAGTTTTTTTTGTAAAATAAAGTAAATTTTAGTAGCCAGCATTGTTTTGTTAAAATGCAACCTACTGTTCACGTCATCTCAGCAACATAGATTTACATTTCACTTATTTTTAATTAGTTTCAGAACTTTGATCTCGTGGATTCTCAAAACTTACTTAGAATGCTTAAAAAAATGGATAGTTATTCAGGTTTTGTGAATTGTTTTTATAATTCACAATGCCCCAGAGAATTTAGAAATCCTCAAGGATTTCTGGTGTAGATGATAGGAAAGTTAGTCTCTGGGAATATCTCTTTGACCGAAACATTATTTAAAAGTGTCTTTTCAGTTCTGAAGATGAAGGACTGCATGTCAGTCTGTCACCAAATCATTATTTCTTTCTGAGAGATCTCAGGTAATTAAAATAAATTACATACATAAAGATAACAAATACATGACTACTAGAAAAAATTTTAGAAGACTAAAAGCTCAACCAGGTTCTTTAGCCTACTGAAGAAATCGTGTGTCATGTAGTCGTGGCCGAGTGGTTAAGGCGATGGACTAGAAATCCATTGGGGTCTCCCCGCGCAGGTTCGAATCCTGCCGACTACGGTGTTATTTAGCAAATGAAGCAAAGGTTTGCGTTACCCAACACTAATACAGTTAATTGCTCATTGGTTTACTAAACTTGGCCTTTGGCTGTCATGACCAAATATTAGTAACTGGTGGCATTTGTGTGTGCTATTATATATTAAATTATATAATCTGTAACTAAAAGTTGTTTTGTATAATTTATAACTAAAAGTTTTTTTTTTCTTTTCCCAAACATCTATAGTTTAGGGCTTACATAGAGTCAAAATCACAAAATGACAGTCACTAGAGTTGCCTGGAGAATGGGGGGAGGGAGGGAGACAACAAGGACAGGGCAGGAGGAAAATGGATCAAAATTTCAAGGTCAGCCCCCACTACAGAGCAACTTTAAGGCCAGATTGGGCTATCTGAGAATCTTTTTTTTTTCCCTCTCAAGACAGGGTTTTTAATAGACCATTCTGGCCTCACTTCACAGAAATCCACCTGTCTCTGCCTCCTCAGCACTGGGATTAAAAGCATGAGCCACCACACTCCAAGAGACTTTGTCTTTAAAAAAATTATATATATATGCATCTATATGTATGTATAAGAATATATATGCTTGAATGACATAGAATTGATGACACTCAGGAGAAAAGTAGTGGGCTGCCCTCACCATATAATGTACATATGATAACCCACATATATTATAATGATGCTACAGGGTTATAATTCCAGCTACTTGGAAGAGTGACAGGGAAGATTTGAAGTTGTCTGGACTACAGAATGAATCAAGTTTACCATAGGCAAGTAAGTGAGTTTTGTCTCAAGGAAAAAGTCAAACCAGGGCTGGAGATATAGTTCAGTGGCAGAGCATTTGCTCAGCAAGCACATGGCTTTAGGTTCCATCTCCAAAACCACAAACACAGTGGTCACTTGTCAAAACTGAAGGTCATTAGAGGCAGGCCCTGTAAGTACATTGTCATGACATTTCAAATGGGGAAGTCATTCTCAAGTCCTGAGTCTCTCTTGGGAACAGGATTTGAAGCTAGTTTCACAAACTGTTTCCGTGTGGAAGAATCTGTCTGTGACTCCTCAACTGTACACGAATCAGGAATGTCCCCTAGACCTCTTCTTCCTCTTTCTTCCACTGGCATCCAGTTTCCCCTGCATTCCACTTCTGTCTCTCCTGCACGTCTCCTTCTGTGAACCTGCTCTGCACACGGCCTCCCATTCTCCCCGCCCCCTCTTTTGCTTTTTGTCTTCTCTATTCCTCTCCTTATTATAATTTCCCTCTGAACCCCTTTCTCCTCCTCTTTTCTCTCTCTAACAGGCAAGGTAGAATCTCACTATCAAGTCTATGCCCTGTCCACACCTATTATCCAGGTCTTGTTCTAGAAGTGTTTTTTCCATTTTGTTGTCTTCTATTCTATTAAAAAAAACTAGCACTAGGAGACTGAGGTAGGATTGTCTTTGAGATTAAGGGTAGAATGGCTTCCTCAAAACAACCACCGTTAAAAGACAAAACTCAACATTTAAAGAGTCATGTTTCAATAGCAAAGGAAAAGTTGTCTTGTATTTGTCAAACATTGCCATCTCTACAGTGGTTAAGCAAATAGTATGTCCACAGGATAGCCACCCGCATCAGTTCTCTTTGAAGGAAGATATTGCTGCAGGGAAAAACATTATAGCAGAGGATGGTTTCGATCCATCGACCTCTGGGTTATGGGCCCAGCACGCTTCCGCTGCGCCACTCTGCTGTTGTACCTGCGGCTCTTTAAGGTAGTATATGACTTTAAGGTAGTATATGATTTCATCAAGTTTAGGGTCAATTCCTTTATTCTGTCTTTAGTATTCTCTTTTTCACAGTCTTCTTCACACGTCTTAACTAAGTCTTTGTGTCTTAGATAAGACTTTGTGATCTAGATGTGACCAGTCTGCCAGAAGGACTCTACTAAATCGGAAATTAAGAACTCAAAGATTGGATCAAGAACGACTTCCTTGCCGGTGGTCTTTCTTGGAGTCTTTACCAGCATGCTGGTAAAGACGAATGTCTTGGCTCTCCAGAGGAAGAATCCCGCCAGATCTTCCAAATTTTTAACAGTCCTGTCCTTACCACCAAAGCCCCCTCTTCTGGCCTGCCTCCTCTTCCTCCTGCATACCTTATTTCCCTTCGTCTTCCAGGCGCCTGTTCTCATCAATCGGACAAACTTACTACACGTACAAGCTTCAGCTGCGCTTGCGACTCGGGCCTGTTAATCTAAACACTCTGAGATTAAAGCAGGGAGATTGCCTTGAATCCCAAACCAAAATTGTCTACAGAGTAAGACCCTGATGCAAAAAATAAATAAATAAATAAATAAATAAATAAATAAATAAATATTTAAGTAAATGCATAATGAATAACGAGATTTATATCACCATTAAACGTTTAAAGCACTACATTTAAAAAAAAATCCTAACGTACAAAAGAAAACACACTCTATACTAAGGATTTATTTATTTATTTATTTATTTATTTATTTATTTATTTATTTATTTATTTATTTATTTTTGCCATTCTGGGAATTTGATCCTTTCAAAAAAGCAAAAAGTATTTACTTGTAGAATTTACTTCTGACATTTTCTTACTTACATCACAAGCAAGCTAGGTAGGATCTAGTTCTCGGTAAGAGAGTGATTCCATGAGCTTCTTCCAGAGAGGGATTCAATCTCAACACCACAAACAAGGTGGTAATGAAGGGTGGGCCATAGGGTAAGGTTTTGGTTTAGAATTGGTCATGTTTCTTTTTCTTAATCCCAGAATTTTTCCAAATTTCAGAATGTTTGAGTCTATTTATGTATGGTTTTATGAAGTCAGAGGCCCAAATGCATCACTTTAATTAATGACTACATAAGTTGCTCTTGTGCTTAAATAAAATAGCTGTCGTTAAATGTAGATTCCCTTTCAAGGTTTAACTAGAAGCTAGAGTGTTTACAGCCTGAATTTTCTATTTCTTGTTCTTTAGATGACCATGGTGCTAACACACCAAACCAGCATCTCCATTGTATCCTCAGGACCAGACTCCTTACCTTGATGATCTACCAAAATAAAACCAGCTAGCCAAGTGTGGAGATCGAAGTTTGCCATCTCAGAATGTCCCTTAGGATAGAACTAGTCAATGTGTTCATCAACAGAAGAATGGATAAAGGAAATATGGTGCAGAAACACTGTTTAAATTCTATAATAAATAAATATGAAGTTACGTGCATTGCAGGGAAATAAATAAAACTGTAGTTATTTTAAGTGAAATGAGTCAGACTCAGGACGACAAAAAAAAATCTATTTTTAAGTACGTATACGTGTTTATATATATATATACATATATGTGTATATTATGTCATCAAAGTAGAAAGGAGTCCTACCATCAGAGAAAGTAGAGATCTTGGAGTGCTAGTAACAGAACACATGACATGAAAGAAACAGGGTTTGGGAGGGGGTGAAGTAAGTGGAGGGCAAGAGTAATACGGAAGGGGGATGAATAAGAAAGAACAAAGTAGAATGATGTCTGTGTAAAAATAATATAATGAAACTATCTCGAATGCTAATTTTAAAAACTAATGAAGGCTTCTAGTTGTGTATGTTCATGGTGGGGGAGAAGGGATAGAAACAGTGGGATTCAACAGGTAGGAGAAACAATCTATTCTAAATATATAAGGATTATTTTGTGGGTGTAAATAGGAAAAGTAAATCAGGTTCCACCGAGATTTGAACTCGGATCGCTGGATTCAGAGTCCAGAGTGCTAACCATTACACCATGGAACCCTACACGTGGGAACCTTAGACTGTTTACTGATGAGGTATAATAGTTCCATTGCGGAATTCGGTATACTTCAATAAGAACCTAAAATTCCTTTTTAGGTTTTGCTCTCAGTCGCTGCGGCACGCTTTCCGTGCATGGCGCTCTTTCTGCAAAGTGGAAGCGAAAATAGCTCTAGAAAGGTAAAGTTGACCTGGGTATCCAATCTCCAAGTCCCCCAGCCTTCCTCCAGGCTCTAAGGACTCAGCAGGGCACTGATGGCTTCACCCTGGAATCTGTTGCTGAGCAGTGAGTGATTTTGAGGACTATGGATGAAACCATTGTCCTGTCCCCAAGTGAAGGGACAATTGTGGAAGCTTACTTCTATAGTGTTCGATTTGTGGACGACTTCTTAGGGGGCTGAAACGTTCCAGGTCCTAGGAAGGCTCCACCTCTTGACAAGCTAAGAGTAAAACAGAAAGTTCCAATATGCAGGGTATGGGTCACACGCCTGTAATCTTGCCTGCCGGAAGATTGCTGTTGGTTCAAGAACTGCAAGAGCTAGAGACAGTTTAAGTGTAAGTCTGTGCATCTATTTTCTAGCTGAGGAAGCGTTGACTTTCTCTACTGGCATTTAATTGTTTTAATTTTTACGTTCTACAAGGAATAAGAGAGCAGCCTATCATGTTTGTTTGGATATTCTCTTTTGGAAAACCCATTGAAACATTTTACCTTTTCTATGGATCTATATTTGGGATGTAAGTTTTGTTCGGCTTACGCAATGCAATCAATTCTCTGGCTCTTCTACACTCACTTATGGTGCAAAACTATGAGAAAAACTACTAATACCGATGAAGTGTTGGTATCGTATTTGTTTGGACATAGTGACTTTTTTTTTTCTTCTGTTTTGGAAATTGTTATATACAAAAAGTCTCCATGGAGTAGTAGACGGGTTACCTTTCAGAGGCATTATTTGTGCTTTTTTTTTTTTAAATGCACATTTTACCTGGTTTTTTTTTTTAAATGTGATTAATATTTTTCCATGCTGATAGCCATTTAAAACACTTATGTATTTCACTTACTGAAATTCTTAGTGCAAAGCAGAGTCACATTTGTTTTTAAATGTGACTTTAAGTAGGTCCACTTAAAGGTGTGTTTACTTTCCCCTGATCTGTGAATTTCTGTGAGCAGGAGTCACACATTGTTCGCTGTGGTTTGACAGTAGTTGTTTCCCACTTGGAAAGCATTCTTTCTCTTATGTATTCTGTGCATTTACAAATATATTGATGGAGACCTCGGTATTAGAGAACTTGATCAGGTCACCCAGGGTGCTGCACCGACAAAACATGCTTCTCAGCGGGTTACACACTTGTCTTTGGGTTTTGGTGCCAGACGTGTACCCGTGCCACCAAATAGACCTTTTTATACTGCCGGTTATCTCCGTTTGTTAGTTTGCAAAGTATTTTTTAAATTCGTTTCAATTAAATCTACATTCCTTATTGGTTTAGATTAGGATCAGGGTGGCTTTAAAATTACAGGGCTGACAGTTTTTATTAAAAAGCTCCTCAAGGCCTCCCCGTCGGGGAATCGAACCCCGGTCTCCCGCGTGACAGGCGGGGATACTCACCACTATACTAACGAGGAAGAGCACACAAGAGTTTCTTGTCGAAATTACATAAAGCTAAGTGTGATTTAACCTTATTTGTCGGTGCTTACATCTTAAGGAAAGATTACATTTAAATTAAAGATAGATTTCAAAACATCTTTACGATATAGAATTCTAGCCTGGGAGACAGGTTAAATAAGTGTGTTCGAGAATCCCATGAAGATGAATTTGATAACCATTTTTTCCTCTATAATTTCAGATATTAAAATTAGTCCGAATTGGTTAAAAAAATGTAATTGTGCAAACCCTAATGACCCAGAGTCTATCAATCTTAACCACTTTTCCACAATCATGAATTTTCAAACATTTTTATTGTTACGTGATAGAGATAAAAGAGCGAAAATCTTTTTCAACGGTTGTCTAATGTACAAAGTCAGATTCTTTAGTGGCACACAATTTTTTAGGATAAAAGATGGATTTGGTTAAAAAGCACCCCCCCACCCCCCCTACACACACACCAAGACTCAGTGACTTCCATGACACCTAAACAATCAAATGCAGTATGATAACCCTGGCTTTCTGTTCACAGCTGTAATCCCAGCAGTCCTGAGGCTGAGGCAGGAGGATAATGTGGAGTTCAAGGCCATTCTGGGCTGTGAGACTGTCTCAGAAAACTATAATAGAGGCTAGAGAGATAGCTCAGTGGTTAAAAGCTCTCAACAGTCCTTTTTTGGCCTCTTAAATTCTAAAATTAAACTTATATGTTTTTTTTTTTTAAGATTTTCGTTTTAGTTTTAGTTATGTGTGTGCATGTGTGTGCTGGGGAGGAGATGTACCCACAATGTTCACAATAGGACTGGAACTGGAGTTATAGGCTGTTGTGAGCTGTTCAATGAGAGTTTTGATAACTAAATCCGGGTCTTTTCTCCAGCACTAAATATTTGCTTAAAAAAAAATGGTGAGCAAGGGGGCACATACTTCTATCCCCATGGGAGGCAAAGGGAAATGGAGATGGATGGCTTGAGTTTACATAGGCCATCTGGTTTTGTGTTGATACCCAGTCAGGCACTTTTTTAAACATATACTATATTCCTATAACTTGGAAAGAAGTACTACTTTTGAAGCAGGAGACACTTTTAAATTAAGAAACCATAAATTAGTTATCTACAAATATTTAAGGAGATTGAAAGGCCAAAGAAAACACCCGTAGTCGGCAGGATTCGAACCTGCGCGGGGAGACCCCAATGGATTTCTAGTCCATCGCCTTAACCACTCGGCCACGACTACAAGCACTCGTAAGTTGTCGGCGGTTAGAAATTCGTGACAAGTGATTGTGTTACAGCCTGGTGTTCCAGTGCTACATAGTGGGGCAGACGAGAGTTGGAGAGGAGCAGCCTCGCAGGTTGAGACTAGAACCCAAATCGTCACAGGGTCTTCTGCTACTGGTCGAAATCCACGGCCTGTGCACGTCGTTAGAAGAATTGCTTCCGTTGATTTTTTTCCGTGGAGTTTTCCAAAACCCCAGACTAAGGGCAAGAAACGACTTGGGAAGCCTCCTGGTTTCCGTGCTGCTGTTACGCTTTGCGCTCATACCATAGCTTGACTTGTTAGTCAGATGTAGGTGGTTCCCCGCAGCCCACTTTCCACACTTGTGGTTATTTCTCCTCACCCACTCACCCCCGCCCCCACCAGTTTAACCAACTTCGCCAAAGATTCTTCTTTTCCTTTTTTAAAGACAGAATCTTACTCTGTAGCACAGGATGGTCTTGAATATCACAATAATCCTCTTGCTTCTGAAGTACTGGGATAGTTAAGACCGTCGTGTAGACGGGAAACTAAATGTGAGGCAATCAAGGCAAACCCAGCAACATCTCAGAAGCTTTGATAGGCGTTAGCTTCACGGTAAAACTGCAAGCTAATCACGTAAACATTAGAACGAACATAGTTTAACTACTGGTCAGTAGACTGCCAAATCTAGGACAGTGGTTCTCACACAACCTGTTGATCATAATCTTTTTTTTGGGGGGGGGGAAAGTCGGGTCAAATAGCAGTAGCCTAAGAATATCCATCAGAAAACAGACATTTATGCACTATGATTCTTATCAGTAGCAAAATTACAGTAATAAAGTAGCAACGAAAATAATTTTATGGTTGAGGGGTCATTACAACAGAAAGAACTGTATTAAAGGGTCGAAACAATAGAAAGGCTGAGAACCATTAGGCAAAGACCAGCAACACCTGCAGGGCTAGCAGTGCTGGCCTGGGCTAATAGCCAACAGTCAAGGTTAACAGCTGACAAAGCACGTGAAAGATGAAAATAACTACTTTCCTAAATGAACAGCAAGTGAACATCTCCCTTTTCAGCCTTGGAGACATGCACAGAACATATGGCCCTTGTCTTGACTCAGCCTGTGATATGCTCAGAGAATTAACTAATCTTAATCGAAATGACCTCAGTCTTTATCCAGTTTCTGCCATAAATCCTATACAAAGCCCCTAGATAATTAGCTCAACTTTTTTTTTTCTCTCCCTCTCTCTTGGGGGCTTGGCTTGCTTTCCAACACTCCCTTTTCTGTAAGAAGTCTTTTGTTTTGTTGCTTGTTTTGTTCTTGAGATGGTCTCATAATGTAAGCCTGACTGGCCTCCTCAAACTGTCTCTGCCTCCCAAGATCTAGGATTAAATGCATGTGCAACCTGTGGGTCCCAGAATAGCTTGACCACATAGGAATGTGGTGCCCAAAAGAGGTTGGCTATACAGCTGCCATGACAGGTCTAATAGAAACTAGCCAGAATGTAGGCCTAAGAGTCTCTTACTGTAGCACCTGGTACTTCCAGAAAAATCTCAAAGCAGACACTATTCAGGGAGGGGCCAACACCTAAGGGGAAATAGCTGATATTCCAAACATTCCAATTGAGAGATAGTCCTTGAACCCAGCAGCACCTATTTCCCTTGGTCTTGCTAAGATACTAGACAAATGTCAGCCAATCAAGGTCCTGAACCTTGGATATTCCTTCACCTCAACCTCTACTATGATTAAAAACAAAAAACAAAACAAACCTACCCTGCCCAGGCTTGGAGGTCTCTGCTCTAACCGCTGCATCACACAGAGAAACCAAGTTTAAAATTGAATAAAGGCTCTTTGCTTTTACAAATACAGGATTCCGTCTCCGTGATTTTTTTTTTTTTTGGAGGGGGGGTCTTTTTGATCTAGGCATAACACTACCATGCCTTTCTGCCTGAGTCCTGCTTTGGCAGACAGGTTCAGGTCCCAGACAGCCTTTGAGAAAAGATTACACTTTTATACTGTATAGTTACACAGAGGATTAAACAAGGGGCATGTGATCTGGAGTTGAGGAATCTAGCACTGACCTGGCAATAGACAACCGTCAGAGGTTAATAGACAGACCACAGATTTCTCTTGCTAGAGATAAGAATGGCTGCTTTATCAAACGGAAACTTTCCTCAAGCTCCCAAGGGAAAATAAATCTTTATACTAATGCCTGACCTTGGGAAAAGGATTTCTGGGGAGCAGAATATTACAGGTTTTTAGTCTTATTATATGGGCCTGTTCCCTTTATAATGCTCCTAGAAAGGGAAGGTCTTGATGTCTTACTCTTTTTTATTATACTGCACCATTCTGATTTCTCTGTATTTATTAACTGAACTTCTGCTTTAGTGGCCTCAGGCTCTGGATCCGATTTGTAGAATTTTCATCCTTGAAATCAGGTGTGTCTGGTAAATCTCCTGATCTTGGTGTAATTAGGAGGGCATGACGGGATTCCTGGTTCCACCGTTTTTTGTAGAAACAGTAGAAACTGTTTGGGCCTGAAGTTTGGACTTTGCCTATGGCGGCTTTTTCCCCCAAAGAAATGAATCAGACATTTATATTAATTTTATATTGTTTGACCCTCATCTCAAGCACATTACTAGCTAGCTTTTTTTAATCTTAATTTAACCCATTTCTTGTATTCTATCTGCCACGTGTCCTGGCCCGTGGCTCACCTGGATTCTTTACATGTTTTTCTTTAGGGGTTAGATGGAGACTGATTAACTCTACCCTCTTTCTCCCTGTCTGCCTTCTGATCTTTTACTCACTTTTACGGTGCTCTATATAGGCCAAACCAGTCACTTTATTTACAGCATACAGACAACATTTCCACCACACATGATGGTGGGATTCTTTTTTTCCTAAAGAATTATTTTGTTTAGAGAAGCTACCATTGTACACATTTTTATTCTTTACCAAAGCCCACACAACAGCTCCCAAAGGGAAAAGTATTATCATGAATCATTAAAAATAAAAGTAAAAAGGTGCTAGAGACGTGGTCTGCAATGGTGAAATACTGGAACTTTGTCAAATTTGCTCCATGCCACCTATTTCTGAAACAAGTCTTTTGATGTTTGTCTTTTCAGTTTTCCTTCTATAAGAAACACTGCTTTTAAAGCTCACTCTTCAACGGTCTACAAATTTCATTCTTTGAGACAGAAAAACCCTGAGTGCAGCCACTGGCTAACTCTAAGTTTTGTGTGACCCTGAGCACGCAGTACTCTAACTCAAGAGTTATGTAGTCTTGAAATGAAAACCTTTCCTCTCAAGGACACTCTTTTTTCTTTTATCTGATTATAACAGTTAAGGTGAACTATATATGGGTGCTGTAGTCATTAGTCATATCCTGTCTCACTTCTGGGACCTACAGTCCTGACAAGCATATAACATTTTAGTGAACTTCCTCAAGTATTACGGGTCACAAATACCTTGGGACTGACTGACAAGTTTGAGTGAGTCTAGCAGACCAATTTAGGACATAAAAACTACCCTTTGCTCTTTAGTGTCTGGCCTGTGATTAATTGAGAGAAATATTGGTTTGATATATGTTGAAAATAGATGATTCAGAGTATAGACTCTGAATAGCAAGAGTTGTGGACATCTTTGGACAGAGTTTGAGCCTATGACTAATGGGTGCCAGATACAGAAGAAAACACAGAATGCTCCAACAGCAATTCACATTTTTTAGCAAGTTGCAGAATGCTGTTGCTGTTGGCCTGGCATAACTGGAGAACCAGTGTTCCATGGGACACTATACTTTTTAAATGTGAAATTAGCCAAACAGCCTTGTCCCCTTACATTCCTGAAAAGTCCCACTGTATCCATGACAATGCTTGTAGACACAATAATAAACTGGAAACATCTTACTGAGTGTTTCCATCTACATTGGGAAACTCTAGGTATGTCACACCTAGAACCCTAACAGCAAATGTTGGTGAAATGTTTTAAATTTCTAGTCTTCGAAGTCTGAGAAGACTCACTTGAAGGTAGAAATGACAATATATGTTGTGCAGACACTGAGGCTAAAATGTTTTTCTAAATGTCAGTGTTGCCCCAAATGTAGGCTGACCAACACCATCATTGAAAGATAACTCTACTGCGACACTAGTTTCTCAGCCATTTCCCCCAAGAGGTTCTCTCTACCAAAGCTTTTTATTATGTAATAGTTGGTTTCTTTTTCACAATATAGTCTTGGCTGGCCTACCACTTGTGCTATGTAGACCAGGCTGATCAGGAACTCGAAGAGACAGTCTTGTCTTTGCCCAGGATTGAAGGCATTAAAGGTGTGCACTACCACCTTTAGAGCTTACAGTTCTTAAGGGCTGGCAAGATAACAGAGTGAATGAGGGCACCTGGCACCTACAACAAAGACCTGAGTTCAATCCTCAGAAGTTCAATCCCCATTGCAAGTTGTCCTCTGTCTCCACATGCAAACTGTAGTGTGGAGTGAATTTTAAAAATTAATAAAGGCTTGTTGTTGTAACTCATTAGTTATAAAAATTAAGACAGAAATGTTTCAATGCAGAGAATTCTTGAATATTCTTCACAATATCCCTCCTGTTAACACACTTAGCATATTTATATATTTTCTTTTCTCTCCTATGCTCTGATAGACATGGATATATTTTTTCTGAACTATTTGAGGTACTTTGAAGATACTTATCCTTTAGTATATATGTATTTTATATGTATGTATTGCCTTAAAATATTGTTATATAGGCATTAAACAATGGACATAAGTAGGAATTAACAATGACATAATAATCAATAGACTTTATTCAGATTTCATCAGTTATCCCTTAAATGACCTGTATATCGAAAGAAAAAGATCCAGATGATGCGCGGCTTTCACCTGTGGAACATTCAGTCATTCTTTGTGCTTTGTTGTATTGTCACTGTTAAAAGTACAATTCAGCTATTTTGTAGAATGTTTCTTAGTTTGTCTGATGTTTCCTCTAATTAGGCTACACATTTTTTCCAGGAATATCAAAATTGTGGCATTGGGTTCTGTTACTTCATAAGCTCAGGAGGCAGATTCAATTTACTGGTCCAATACTGATGTTTTGGTTATTGTATCTATCTCTTGGTAGAGGTGGTATTTACATAGGTAGCGAGTCCTTCTGATTTCTTCAGTTTACTGTTTTGTAGTATATCTTTAGTTAAAAAAATTCTACTAAAGAAAAAAATATATATATATAATTAAGTATAAAAGTAAAGTTTTCCACTACTGTGGGACTTATTCTAAAAGGCAGAACAACTCTCCCCGTCGGGGAATCGAACCCCGGTCTCCCGCGTGACAGGCGGGGATACTCACCACTATACTAACGAGGAAGAGGCGATGGCTAACCGTCAGAAACTGTCCAGGAAGTATCTGAGGTTCCTATAGCCTACGCTTGTATCTGTTTCCAGTACTTACTAAACATCACTAGTCCTGGTGCCTAGTGTAGCTTGTTCTACAGCTCATGTAGTATAACGTGAGCCGCACCTGCATGATAGGACCGCAGGCACTAAGAACCTTAAAGAAAAAGAAAGTCCCTGTTTAGCAGACTTTGTTGTGCATTAGTTCCCACAATCGAGTCCCTGAAACTTCAAACTAGCCATGTTGTGAGACCGAAAATGAGGACTAAACCTGTATCTGCCCTTCTTTAAAGGAGTCTAATGTGCCGCCTAAAAATATAAGTTATATTTCTATATATAATTTTTTTTTTTTTTTTTAGTAGTGCTGTATTACAGTGGAGAGCACTATCGCTAGAGGCGATAGGAGAGAAGAGTTAGATAAGAATATGTTCGCAGTGAGGTCAATAGGCAAGTCTGGCCGAAACCAGATTCGGATTTAAAACATCCCGTAGTCGGCAGGATTCGAACCTGCGCGGGGAGACCCCAATGGATTTCTAGTCCATCGCCTTAACCACTCGGCCACGACTACATGAGACCTCTAGCTGAAAATCATAAAGGTAAATTCCAGAACCTGCTATGAAGCAAGCTTGAAAGAAAAAGCTGTTGAAAAAAGTTTAAAGTGACAAAAGAGGAAAAGTCCAACAACCAAAAACTTACTGACTAGGAGCAACTAGGAGCATTTCATGAGAACATGAAGAGTTTTTAGTGAAAATTTGTGACCCAAGAATTTCATATTACCCAAGTTGTCTCCCATATTTAAAACCTCAGAAATAAAAATATTTATTCCTGACAAAGCCTTAGGTAAACTCCTAATATCTTCAATTGGCCAGCTTGTTTGCTGTCTATGCGACCTCAAACAAGTTACCCAAAGCTATTTATTACGTAATTTCCATTGAGGTAAAGTAGAAATAATTAGAGGAAAGCATCTCCGCTTAATTGCGTCAAGAATTAACTTACAGATGCAAGGCACTTGATATTTGGTACCTTGCCTGGCACACAGGAAGTGTTGATAGCTATTTTCTGTTAACATTTAAGTTTCTGTACTGACCTGCCCCTAGGGTCTTGACAAAATACGTCCTCAGCTGCAGCCACTAAGAGCACCCCTCGTGTCCACTTACTACGTTTCCTTATAAAAGGTGGGCATTGCCCACTTCCTGTCTCTTTCTCTGCCCCCTTCTCTATCCCTACACTCCCCTCCCCTTAATAAACATTCCACGTGGGCCCTGTTGTATGGTTTGACTTCTTCGCTCCACTTTTAAAATACAACACCTCCTTCCTATTATGCACACGTTGGCTTTCTGTCTTCTGTCCTTGGAGTCTATTCCTTTCTTTTACTTCATTTTATTTTTCTTTAAAATCATTAATACTCTTCTAAAGAATAACCTGTACTGTTCCTCGACAGCAGTTCGATTTTTTCCAATATGCCTCCGATAGTAGCTACATTTAAAATATACTTGTTGGGGGCCAGAGAGATCGCTCAGAGGTTTCTAGTAATCATGTCCAGTGGGTCACAATCTCCTGTAACTCCAGTTCCAGGAGGCTCCAACATCATTTTCTTAACACTGAAGTATGTTCCGTTTACAAACAAACGTGCAGAAACATAAATACAATTCTTTTTTTTTTTAAAGCTTGCTATGTTTGCATTTCCTTTTTATCTAATGTCTTGTTGCAACTGTTTCTCTAGATATTCCCTTTCCCTCACTTTATGTATAGCATTACCTAAAGAGGCCTAATTTAACATTAGTGCAGCTATGATAAACTGCAGACTAACAATACTGCGACTAGGCCTCACCCTTACAATAACTAGGAAAAGTCACAAACTGTACCCTGCCGTGGGCCAATCAGAATTGAGATTAACAAGTACTAAATGCTCTAGAACACTAAGGATAGCATACATAATTTGTATATAGGTTGTCAATTTCCTTGCAGCAATGCCAGTACCAATCCCTCTTTAACAAGACTCTGGTTGCCTCCCTCTGACCCAATCAGTAGTTCACCCCCCATCTCCATCAGGAATTCTCCTCCCCTTCCCCCATCATTTACTCCTTAAAAACTCTGCCCATAACTGAGCTCAGGGCTCTCCCCATTCAACCACTAGGTGGGAACAGATGAAGAGTCCAAGCTCTAGCTTGCAATAAAGTCTCTTTGGTTTTGCATACAAACTTGGACTCCTAGTGACTTCTAGGGGGCTCATGAAACGGGCATAACATTACCTTTTCCAGGTCTGGTGCTGTCAGCCACTTTTGCCCTTCTGTCAAATAATTGGGTACATACAGAGGCCTTTAGTTTCGTGGGCAACACCTCTGAAATATAAAATCTATTTGTTGGAGTCTTTTATGTTTGTCAAGGACACATCTGCAGATTTGCTAGGCTTTCAGAAGGACATTAAAATACCGTACCACCACTTACTTCCGTTTTCTTTATTATTAAAAAAAAATGTGGGTCGTTTTTTGAAAACATAAAAACAATTCAATGGGTAACAACAGATATTTTCAAATCTAAAAAAATCATATAAAGAATGCAGGTCAGGTAATAAAAGTATGACTGAATGGTATGCTTGCATTTTCAAATTCTCATTGTGGGAGGCCCTGAGAAGGTGGATGGAATTCAAGACCAGCCACATCTACATTTGTGAGTTCGAGGCTATTCTGAGGAGCATGGTACCCTGTCCAAACATTCCGGACCCAAAATCCTGCAGGTATGTGTGAGTGTGTCTGTCTTTGTTAAAAAGACCGGTATGATTACCTCTGTTGACACAAATAATAGGTAGGCACCAATTCCAGACCCTCCAGGTAGGACTGAAATATTGAGTGGAAGCCTGGGAAAAGTAATTCAGAAACGTCGTACGTTGCATTCTGGGTATTGTGGTCCTCTGTGCTCCTCGGTGAGGCGCGCATATTTGTTGGAGGGACGGGAAAGAAGGGGGAAGGGTCTGCCCGACCGGAAATGACCGCTAAACCAACTGTGGGCGTGGAAAGAGGTGGGTATTTGGCTAGTTCCGCGCTGTAGGCTCATATCCTGAGGTTTGGTGACCAGTCCGCGCTTCTGGATCCAGGATCCTAAGGAGCGCATCACTAGACTGGGGGTGGTGGTGGTGGTGGTGGTGGTGTCCAGGTATCACCATGGCAACCGCCAGCGACCTGGGAGTGTGACGTCACTGTGCAGGACCACATAATGTGGCCTGCGCGGGAGGAAGCCGAGGAGTCAGGGAAAGGGGTGCGCCTCCCCTTGGCAATGCCGGGGTCTGCCGGTTTCCCCAAAGCTTTGTTTCTTTGTTCTGGGCTGGGCCATCTGAGGTGCAGGATAGCCCGCATTCTAGTGTGCCCCGCAACAGGTGTGTCTGGCCGCCGCCCGGGGACCCGGTGGAGGGCGCCTAGCCAGACTTTTTAGATAGAGCCTCTACTACAAAGCAGAGCTGCTCCCACCCTTTCCACTGTGTGTTTCTCTGTAATAATCCAATCCTCCCCTGTGCTCTCCGCTCTTGAGTAGGACCTCCTGGCTATTCTGTATGAATCTGAGGTGCGACTGTAAGACGTGTGCTGCAGACTGCATCCTGTGCCTTGTAGGCCAACCTCGGAGGGCATAAGGCGCCCTCACCCACCCTGGAAGGGGAGCGGGACATTCTAGCCCCAGACTGAAGCTGCCTGGGTATCCACGTGTGCAAGTTCTAGCAGAACACGTAGAGTTCCTGAGATGGCAGGTAATGGGGACTACCAGGACATAGCCTGCTGGTGGGGGCCCAAACTGAGAGGTGGGAGGAGGAAGCAATATGGTTAGGAATAAAGAAGCCTAATTACATCATCGAAAGAGACTGGAAGAATTCATTCTGTCTCCTAAACATGAGAATTGGAAAAGAAACACAGTTCAGAATATCTGATCCTCTTGTTATTTTTTATTACATTTTAGAATAATAAACTCTAGTGAAAAAACAAACTTATATCTCTTCATTGCAAAGATAAGTTTTGAAATATCTTGCAGACAGCAATTTTTCAAGTCTGTGCCGGTGCAAGTGTGCTCTTAAACTCGCCATTTTGGGTGAAAACAACATTTGGGTTTTTAGTTTCTTTTACCAAAAGTGCTTATTCTTGTGATCTTAAAAGCAGTAGAGACTGTCCATTTTTACACAGTGCTGCCCTTACCTGTGAATTCAGCTGTTAGAACTCCTCCCAAGTTCTTTAACCTTTTTTAGGTCCATGTAAGATATCTAGATTTCTGAGAAGTCTTTTCCTAGTTGGCATATTTCTTACATTGTAGTGCCTAAAACATATAGTTCTCTTTTGTTAGGTCCATGTAAGATATCTAGACTTCTGAGAAGTCTTTTCCTAGTTGGCATATTTCTTACATTGTAGTGCCTAAAACATATAGTTCTCTTAAAAATACCTGAGAGTATAATGTGTTTCTATTTTTCCTTCAAATTTTTAAAATTTTTTAGATTTATTTTTATTTTATGTGTGTGAGTGTTTGCTTACATGTCTTTTCTTTCATTAGGTATGTGCGTTTGCATGGGTGTGTACATTGTGTATGTCACTAAACTCACAAAGATCCACACAGTTTTGGTTCCTTAATGCTAGGATTAAAGATATGCACATTGATTCTTTGCTGTTTACTGACATGGGTAGCAGAGAAAAGACAGCAGGAATGTCTTGTCATTTAGGACCTTAGATTTAGCTGTATGACCATGTGAGTAGTTAAGTATCAAGAGAGAAAGCTGAATCTTAAGGCAGTGCTTTTGTTTTTTAATTCTTTCATTTATTGTATAGGAGTGGAGTACTCTATCTGCATGTGCACCTACATACTAGAAGACAGCTTCAGATCTCACTACAGACACCATGTGTTTGCTGGAAATTGAACTCAGAACCTCTAGAAGAGTAGCCAGTGTTTTTAACCTCTGAGGCATCTCTCCAGCCCCCCATGGCAGTGGTTATTTTTCCCTCCTGAGCCTATTCAGGACAGTACAGAGGCCTCAGTTGAATCTTTTTGAGGGTTGAGGGGATTCAAATATAAAGGAAAAAGAGACATGGTTATTCCAGGAAGAAAAGTGAGTTTTCCTGGATTGCTGGGAACAACAGACTAGTCAGATTCACCATGGCCTCTTCCTCCTTAGGACTGCCTTTTGCAGACTCCATCAGTCTCCAGGAAGGATATCCTCTACTCCCATCAACTAGTTTTCAGGTAAGTTGAGATTTTTCTTAAGTGCCATGCCATGTCTCAGAATAATGTGTCTTTTATTGTGAGGTGTGTTTTCCCCCAAACCATCATTGGCCATTGGTGAGTCTTCTGGACTCTCAACTATGCTGTACTCTCACCTGGATCCTGCTCTGCCTCTCCAGTTTCAAGGATGCATTCACCATTCACCTCTTCCTAGTATCTTGTAATACTGCTGGGGTGATGGGAAAAAAAAGCACAACACTTAATTCTTTACTTGACCAGAGTAAAATGGCTAGTAGAAATCAAAATAGGCCAATTTATGGAAGGTGAAATGAGTGCTATAGATCTTAGGGAAAGAAGAGGTGTGTGTGGTTTGCAAGGAACAGAGAGTTGCATAAATAATGTGGAGTTGTACTTTTTGCAGGACTATTTGAATATTGGAGTGAGAAACCAAGTCTAAGTATAAAGGGGGTTATAAGCAGAGCTATGCAAGTCAGCACTGCTAACACCTATACATTGAGAAAGATTTGAAGGAGGTAGGTTATTTTAGAAAATTGAATTTGGTGAAAATATGAAAGATCTTGAATATCTAATGAGAAGTGTGAAGGCTTTATTCTTTAGGTCATCTGTGAGCCATAACAGATTTTAAGGTAGGAAAACTGACCTGATAAAGCTGTTGGGAAATGTATCTTCTTGAGAACTTTGATAAAAGGAAGGGAGAAAAGAAGGAAGAAGGGAAGGAAGAAGGAAGAGAAATAATTTTTCCATAGGCCTTAATCAACCTCAGAACCTCCCTTCATCAGGTTTCCTCATCTTCCTCAGTCCACCCACCCTAGTTCTTCCCAATTTCAGCTTAAGTGCTTTTAATATCACTTTATTTTTTTATTGAGGAATACTGTGACTATAAACTTCATGCATTTCAAGTATATTGTAATTCTTCTGCATCCTGGAGGAATTGATTCTTGGACCCCTAAACAGATTGCAAAAACATATAGATCATTAAGTACCTCACTTAGATGGCACAATATTTGCTTATGACCTGGCCACATCTTCCAGTGTACGTTAGTCATCCTAGATACTTATCTAATAAACTGTAAATACTGTGCAAATGAGGTATAAATATTATGTAGTTGTTCTACTGTATTGTTTAGAGAATAGTGACATGTTTTTTGAATATATTTAATTTACAGATGGTTGAATCCACAGAAGCAGAGGCCAACTGCAAATGGATAAATTTTAACATACATGGAAATTTATAAAAACCATCATCATGTTCCAAGTAGAGAGTGAACATATCCATAGTCAAAGAACACACTTTATGTGACTTGAATCTTTTTAAATTTACTAGGATTCATTTTGACTTTTCTTTTACTTAGAATTTGAGGCATCTTTTGAATTATCAGAGAGTACTATAAAGAAGGTAAATTTGCTCATATATTGGGTGAAGTGTTCAATACATATATTAGTTTTCTATTGTTACTTTTAACTAATTATAGAAGCTTAGTTTGCTCAAAACTATAGAGGCAAAAAATCCAAAATGAAGCTGGGAGTAGTGGCATAGGTTTTTAATCTCCCAGCACTTGGGAGGCAGAGGCCAGCCAAGTTTATATAGCAGGACCGTCTCTCAAACCAACAACCCCACAACATAATCTTTAAGCCAACAGAAATATTTGGGCATGTTGTAAAGATGTAGAGATCTCACTTAAATTTTTTTTTTGCCAAGTTGATTGTAATGGTATGATTTAGTGATTAATCAATTGTATCTTAATTAATTTAAAAAATGTTCAGTCCTATGCAGCTCTTAAGTACATGGGCCTATTTTGGGCTATTGTCTTCTTACTGAATTTTATTTTATAACATCACTCTGTTTCAGTTACTTTATACTTTGGTGTCTTTTGAAATGTAATAGGGCAGCTGGGTATGGTGGCACATGCATTTAGTTCTAGCACTGGAAGGCAGAGGCAGACTGATTTCTAAGTTTGAGACCAGCTTGGCCTCCAAAATGTGTTCCAAGACAGACAGCGTTGTCACACAGCGAAACCTTCTCAACATCCCACAACAACAACAAAAATGTAATAGGGAAAGTCTCCTCATTTATCCGTTTCTGTCATAAAGTTGTTGAATATTCTGCACATTATAGATAGTAAAAATGTTATTGATGATAGCATTTATAATATTAATATTTGCTATGTCTTAGAACTCAGAGGCAAGGAGGAAGAACAAGGACAAGATTGGGCAGTAATGACTGAGAACCTTATTTAGATGCCTAAATTAAGTATTTCACAGGGAAAGACAGTTTTGGTTTTTGGTGCTGAGCACTGAATGTAGGGCCTTGCCCATATTCTGCCAATGAGCATTACTACCCTCCACATGCAACATTTATTTTATTCTTGTAATATGGGTAATATACTGTGTAGACAGATTTTTCCTTAGGTCACCAACTCCCAAATAATGACACAGAGACTTATTAATTACTGAAAGCTTGACCTTAGCTTACGTTTGTCCTACTAAATCTTATAACTTAATTTTTTTTTGATTTATTTATTATGTTTACAGTATACAGAAGAGGGTACCAGATTTCATTATAGATGGGTGTGAGCCACCATGTGGTTGCTGGGAATTGAACTCAGTTCCTCTGGAAGAACAGTCAGTGATCTTAACCTCTGAGCCATCTCTCCAACCCCCTTATAGGTTAAATTAATCCATTTATTTTGATCTACATTCTGTCATGTTGCTAGTTAACTTATCTCTCCATACTACTCAGGCTGCTTCCTCTGTCTTTCTGGTGATTCTGCCTTTTTGGTCCCAGAGTTCTCTCTGCCCAGAAGTCCTGCCCATGCCTCCTGCCTTGTTATTGGCTGTTCAGCTTTTTATTACACCAACCACAGCAATATATTTTCACAGTGTGCAAATATCTCACAACAGTACTATTTAAATTTTTCCAAAAGTGAACATTCTAGTGACATATTAGTGTCACTTTTAGTTAATTACCTGTCTTGCTTTTATGGATATTATCAATTTTACCTATTTCCTAAGGTTAAGAAATAGAATACTTGATGTTTTAGGAATCAGTGACCTTTAAGGATGTGGTCGTGAACTTCACCCAGGAAGAATGGGAACACCTGGATCCTACACAGAGAGATTTGTTCAGAGATGTGACATTGGAAAATTATACCCACCTGGTCTCTATAGGTGAGGGTGATGCCCCCCAAGTTAAGATCAGGATGTGGGGAGAAGGTATATATCTGGTTTCTGTAGGTAAGGGTAACTCTAAGTTTATATGGTACAGGAGGCAAATGCACACCTTGTCTCTGTAAGTAAAGATAACCCCAAGTTTTGATGGAGTGTGGGGAGGAGGGTACACAGCTAGTCTCTGTAGATGAGGGTAACCCCAAATTTAAATGGGATGTGGGAAACTCATCATCTCTTGTGCTTAGATGTGATTGACATCTAAGTTTAGGAACCAACAACTTTAAATTTTGGAAGTTCATCCTCCTTATTAAGTGGAGCAGCAGACTAATCTCTCGTTAGATCTCTCCATTGCCCCATTCTTCATGACAGTTGACATGCTATTCATCCCACCAGATTTTTCCCATGTGAAATATCTTAGAAACAGAGTGGTGAGATTGCAGTCTGATATGGTGCTTTTTCTTATTGCAGACAGATTTGTTTTTTTCCTTCTCTGAACAGGACTCCAGGTTTCCAAACCTGATATGATTTTCCAGCTAGAACAAGGGACAGAGCCATGGATTGAGGATTCATGCATTCCTGTTGGCTCCATGGAAGGTAAGTAGTGTGTGACAACAGAGGACTGCTCTCTGCGGCTGCCAGCCTTGTGAGAAGTGACTGTGTTTAGACGTGCACTCAGAGCATCGCTTGAGGAGAGATGAGATTCTATTTTACATTCTTTTTAGAGGAGGCATCCTTTTTGCTTGTTCTAAAGCAGACCTCTCAACCTGTATTCTGCATTCCCTTTTTACACTTTCCTTTGACCCAGGATTGTTCTCTCACTTTCTGTCTTAGGATTCCATCTGTTAGTATCAAACAGAAACACATGCTATTCCCAGATGCTTTCATTCAACACTGGCTATCTTCAGTCTCTTTTCTTTGCTTCCAACCAATCTAAAATAAAAGTGAGTTCCACATCTGCAGGATTTTTTTTTTTTAAAGCACTTACTCCCTTCTTAGTCTCATATAAAGTTTCATATTCTGTCACTTTATCATTCTTCCTAGAGATTCTGAATAATTTTCTTCTGCACCATCAATTTCCAAACAGCACAAGAAATTTCTTCAAGGTCCTGACTCCAGAATAACCTAGTCACTCTGTTTATTGCTGTACTATTCACAATAGCCTGGATGCCCATGAACACTGGAATAAACAAAGAAAATGTGATACATGTACACAATAGAATTTTATTCAGCCATAGAGAAAATGATATCATAGCCAGGAAGCCTTTAATCCCAGTATTCAGGAGGCAGAGGCACACAGATCTCTGGGAGTTCAAGGCCAGCCTGGTGTACAGAGTGATTTCCAGGACAGCTAAGGCTTTTACACAAAGAAGCCCTGTATCCAAAAACCAAAAAGAAAAAGAAAGGAAAAAATAAAATTGATGTTTTCAGCACCATTATGTTCTTTGTATTCCACGTTTCTTCAGGACTTTCATTGTAAAGAAAAGTTGAACTTTGTCAAATACCTTTTCTGCATTTATTGAGATGTCTATTTACATCTTATTTTATTCATAGATGTGTATATATTGAATCAGCCTTGCAATCCTGGGGTAAAAAACTAGTGTGGCTGCTATGTATGATCTTAATGTGTTCTTGAATTTGGCTAGTGGGTATTTTGTTGCAAGTTTTTATACCTATATTTTTTCAGGGGAATTAGTCTATGTATATGTTTTTAATCTGGTTTTGATATTAGAGTAATACTAGCTTCATAGAATGAGTTTGGTGGTATTTCCCTCCTTTTCTGCTTTGTGGAACAGTGAGAAGTGTAGACATTAGCACTTCCTTCAAAGTTTGGTATAATTCAGCAATAAACTTATTTGGCCCTGGACTTCTCTTTGTCCAGGGGAGACTTTTAATTGCTATTTCAATATTGTTACCTTTGTGAGTCTGCGAACATTGCTTGTATCTTGATTTAATTTTGCTAACTCACATGTATGTAGGAATCTATTCTTTCTTTCAGAATTTTTAGCTTTTTTGAATATACTCCCGTCCTCTGGAAGAGCAGTCAGTGCTCTTAACCACCGAGCCATCTCTCCAGCCCCTATTTACCTTTTGAAAGAACTAATTCTTTGACTTTATGCATTGTCCCTTTAAGTCCCTGTTTCATTCATTTCAGCACTAATCATTTCTAACCTTGTGCTTTTGAGTTTGCTTATGTCCTCATTGCTTTCTATTGCTATGATTAACATTGTGACCAAAAACAACTTGGAAAGGGAAAAAGGTCTTTGGCTTAAACTTCCTGGTCACAGTCCCTCCAGGGCCAGAACTCAAAATAGGATAGGAACCTGGAGTCAGGAGCTGAGGCAGAGACCCTGGAGGAGAGCTCCATAGCTCAATCAGATTGCTTCTTACTATACAACTCAGGACCACCTGCCCAAGGGCGGCACCTCCCACAGTGGGCTTAGCCCTCCTAGTTAATGTTAACCAAGAAAATGCCCCCACAGACTTGTCTACAGGCCAGTCTGATTCAGGCAGTTTTTCAGCTGGCTTCCACGTCCCAGATTATTCTAGTTTATATCAAGTTGACAAAGTCTACACCAGCTTGTTGGGTTTTGGTTTTTTTATTGTTTAATTTTATTATTTTTTTTCTAGAACCTTGAAGGTGGGAGCAGGAGAGATGGTTATGGGTTAAGTGCACTTGGTGTAGGCTGCAGAGGTGGCTCAGCAGTTAAGAGCACTGACCTGAGTTTGATTTCCAGCAACCACATGGCAGCTCACAACTGTCTGTAATTCTAAGATCTGACACCCTTACATAGTTATACATGCAGGCAAAACACCAATTCATGAAAAATAAATATAAAAAGAATTTAAAGGGGCTGGAGAAATGGCTCAGAGGTTAAGAGCACTGACTGTTCTTCCAGAGGTCCTGAGTTCAATTCCCAGCAAAACCACATGGTGGCTCACAACCATCTATGATGAGGTCTGGCGCCCTCTTCTGTAAAAACTGTATGCATAATAAATAAATAAATAAATAAAAAATTTTTGAAAAAAAAAAAAAGAATTTAAAAAATACTTTTAAAAAAAGAGAGAGAGAGCTTGGTACATTTCCTAGTAGCTTTGTAGGCTAGCTTACTCAACAACCACCTTAACTCCACATCCAAGAAATCTAATACCTCTGGCCTCTTTGGGCACAGGCATCCATGTATATGTGTTCTCAGACATAATTTTAAAAATTATTGTGTGTGTATATGTGTGTAACACTGAGGTATGTCATTAGATTATTTGTTTGCTATTTGTCTTTTTTCCTTCTGTTTTAATTATGTGTAGGTGTGAATATCAGCAGTAGGTATACATGTGATACCTACTCCTCTGGTTCTTTTTTTTTTTTTTTTTTTAAAGCAGCCATGTTTAATGTATGCACTTACAGCTATAAACTTGGAATTGCTTTTGCTCTATTCAAGAGGTTCTATAGTAAATTGTGCTATCATTTTCTTTTGATTCTTGGAAGTTTATTTCCTCCCTGATTGCTTCAGTGACCCCACTGTTCATTCACAAGTATCTTGTTCAGTCTCCAAGGATTTATATTGTTTCTGTGGCTTCTTTTATTGATGGTTTTTAGTTTTACTCCATTATGGCCTGATGAGATACAATTAATTTTGATCCTCTTGTATTTATTAAGGCTTGTATTTATTAAGTCCACTAAGATGATTTCAAGGGCTACTGAGAAGACTGTATGTTCTGTATCTGATGAGTAGAATGTGGTACAGATATTTAAATCCAACTGATATATGGTATAATTTAGCTCTGAAGTTTCTCTGGTGATTTTTAATTTGGAAGGCATCTAAAGGTGAGTATGGATTATTGAGGTGTTTCAGTATTTTTACATGAAGACCTGTCTGGTCTTTCATGCCTTTCATTATTTGTTACATTAAATTGAGAATCCAAACATTTGTTATATCTCCTTAAAAAATTGTCCGCTTTACTAAGATGCAGTGGCCTTTATCTATTCTGACTAGTTTTAGTTTGGGGTCTCCTTTATCCAATATCAGAATAGCTATGCTAGTTTAATGTATGTTTGCGTTTGCTTAGCTGGTGGTGGTGGAGCACCGAGCACGGGGAGGCAGAGGCAAATTGATCTTTGAGTTTGAAACCAACTTGATCTACAGAACAAGTTAAAAGTTTGCATTTGCTTGATAGGTTGATTCTAACCCTTTGGAACTTGTTTATGAGTTCCTTTGAAGGGGAAGTGTGTTTCTGATAGACTACAAACAGTTGAGTCTTGTTTTGTAATCCATTCAGTTGTGTTTATATATTGGTGAGTTAAGGCCATTTGCCTTTGAAGTTATTATTGAAAAGTTTGCAATGTCCTATGGTTTTGTTAACTGTTCTGGTTGACTGGATTATTGCTGTAGTTCTTTTCTTTGTTATATCAGTATAAGGAGTTTTCTGGTTTACTGTGTTAAGCATGCTAGATTTGTTCCTGGCTCCCATTTGTGCATCTATTTTTGTCTTGGAAAAAAATGTATTTCCTCATGTATTCTTGTCCTGTTTCCCTTTTCCTATATATTGTATCCTTTTAAGTGTGTTTTGCAGTATCATAATTGTCTTGGGTTGTATTTTGCCTTAGGGTTTCTGTTGCTGTGAAAAGACATCATGACCATGGCAATTCTAATAAAGGAAAACATTTAGTTGGCATGCTTTACAGTTTCAGAGGTTTAGGCAATTGTGAGCCACTGTATGGGTGCTGGAACCAAATCTAGGTCCACTGTAAGAATAATAAGAGGTCTTAGTGACCTCTCCAGCCCCTAATTGCTTCCTTTTTGAGGATATCTCAGAGACCTATATCCTGATGTGTGTGTATGTTTTAAAAGTTATTTATTTATTATATATAGTGTTCTGCCTGCAGGTCGGAAGAAGGCAACATATCTCATTCTAAATGGTTGTGAGCCACCATGTGGTTGCTGGGAATTGAACTCAACAGCCTCCCTGATAGGTGTTTTGTCTCACTGGTATGCTTAGGTTTTTTTGCAGCCTAGTTATCAACACCCTCAATTACTTTTTCACATACTAAATATAGGAATATGTTGGTCAATGCCCATAGATTTCTGTATGTAGTAAAGTATAGATTGCTTTTGTGAGAAGGTGGTAGTAATCAGCATGCTCTAGAATTTTCTCTAATCTTTCCTTCTTTTCCTAAATAATTCTTTTGATCATTAAATAGAGAATGGGACATTGGTTGTGATCGATATAACTTGGCCTTCATATGTTTCATACTTGTGATTGGTTATCAAACACTTTTCCCTTTTTTGGCAGCACAAAATTTTGTGTTCTCTTTCTTAACAGCACAAGACTCTCTGGCCCTTGTATGTTTCATCTTGTAGTGCACCCAGAAGATATTCTTTATTGCATTTGTTTTACTTGTGTGTTGGCTGGGAGTGCATGTGTCAGAGGACATCTTACATTAGTCAGTTCTCATTCTATGTGAGTCATGGGGATTGAACTCATTATCAAGCCCAGCAGCAGCAGGCACTTTACTGAGTAAACCATTTTGCCAGCTTCAGAAGATATTCTTTATGATTATTTGTTATACAAACATATTTCCTTGGGTATCATTCCTCTTGGTGAAAACATAAGTCTGAAACACATTGCTAAAGCTGTTCTACAGTTCCCATGTTTTTGCTGACGTTCTGCCACTGTGAGGCTGCCTACACTGATGCACACTATCCCATTACCTGTGAAGATATGGGGAGGAGATAGTGGGCAGCATGGGCTCTGCCATTTTGTTCATGCGTGCAGTGGTTGTGACTGGACTTACAATACAGTGTCTTTTCTTACCTTCCTGTCAGCAGTGGAACTGGAGGAATGTTTTCTTATTTTATCACCAGTGAGGGTCTCCCTTACCTTTCTCCTATTCTCATATATATTCCTGTGGCTTCAACTATTCTTTTTTCTCTTAATCTGGACTTTTGTATCTTACACATAAATACCCTATTATTATGCTGCTTTTGGCATCTTTTCACTCCTATACCAATATAGTCCTCCAATTCTTTTTCTTTCAAATTTCAAAACGGTTAACCTGAATTTGTTATCTTTCCTACTATAAATTAGTTCTTCTGTTTACAAATCTTAATTTCTAGCAAAGATGGAATTCTTACTCCCAGTTTCCATGTTAACAATTATAAAACTTAGTTAGGTCTTTTCTATTTGTCTGGAGTTTACATCAGCATTCTTAAAATTTTGCTTTCTTGAACATTAACATGGAATTTCAATTCATACTGCATCTTTCAGGGTCAGTCCTTTTCTTTGGGCGTTCAGTGGTCTCTGGTTACCCTGGAACAGTTTGCTTGCCTACCTCACCTGGCAGGCCCCTCCCTTCTTGTGACCAATGTGTCCATTATACTCTGCTTGGATGTAGCTTGTGTTTACAGGAGTGAACACTGTCCAGGGAAACCCTAAGTTCAAGAACCGAGCAGAAGTTCAGCTCATCTCCATTTGAGATTCTGTTCTTTTCTGTCATAGTAGGTATGTTAGTGATGAGGACAGTGCCAATGGCCTTGTTGAGACCCTGCAAGGGGAAGTGCCGGCTTTTCTCTAAGAATGTAGGCTGTCACAGTATAGGCTGAGCTTCAGGTCCTCTCCAGACTCTCCAGGCAGGTTCCTTCTCTGGAGGCAAGATAACATGATGGGCCATGCCCCAAGTCAGGGAGAACATGACAGGCATAAAATGAAACACAAAGTGTTTGTGGTGGTCACCCTTCTCTTTGCTGAGGATGTAAACACAGGCCTCCACCCTTTGGTGACTTTGGGGAGAGCTTGGCTTACCTGTGACCAAACCATGCTCAAATTCTCCTGCCTCTGCCTTGGCTAGAGCACTCAAGTTATCCTGAATCAGTCCTCTCCAAGATCTCAATGCCTGTCACCACAGTGTGAATGTTCTTGTTAAATCCCAGCAACTCACACACATCTCCCTTCTTTAAAATGCCATGCTCTAATATGCGTGTCACAACTGTGTCCCAACCAGGAGTAGAATAAACTGACTCTGCAGGTAGCAGAAAGGGCTTCTCTAGGTCCCAGTGAGCACTAGGATGTAAGAAGTATCCACAGCTTCTCAGAATCTTATTGCCCAAGTCAACAGAGAGCACAGAGCCTCTGGCAACCCCTCTACTTCAGAGCCAAACTAGGTGAGCAGCTTTTGGATCTCCAGCTATGCCAGATCCCACCATCTCTAAGTCCTGCATAGTACCTACCTGGTTCACATACACCACAGCATGCTTGGCCCCAGTCTGTTTAGTCATTTCTTCTCTTGCATCTGGGGCCTTTATCAGCTGCCACCATCAGGGTGTAACCATCCAGAGAGGCAGTGCCATGATCATGTGCTTTAAGTGATCTGCCGTAAATGGGAAAGTCTTTGTGGGCATGACAGGCAGGAGTGCTGTACTTCACATGGGCTGCACTGATAGGGATACCCCAAGCCGTCTCCTCTGAGACATTGTCTGTGTCCTCATACTTCTTGAACTTAACCCCCACCTACCTCTGCTAGAATTTTCATGATGGTTCTGGTCAGGGTAGTTTTACCTGGAATTCCATGTGGCCAGTGCCACTCATCTTTACTTGGGGCTTATCATACATGAAGGTCTTCAGGGCCTTCAGTGACTGCAGCTAACCTTGTAGCAGTAGTTGGCTGACACTTAGGCCACGGAAGCAGATGTCACTTACAATAACGAAGGACCACTGCTTTGGCAGTACTGCATCAGTCTGCCATGTGCTGAGATTAAAGGTCTATAACACCATAACACCACACTCCACTCACCCCTTAAATTTAACTATCACTTTAAAGATCATTCTTATTTGTCCTTTGACATTGTTTATGAAATTGAAATAAGCATTTTCCTTCCAGTTTGTTTATTCTCCTTAGCTCATTCTACTTTCTCCCCAAATAATAAGGTTATAGATTTGAGAACCCTCCAAGGATTAATAATCTCCATCTAAGGCAGTTTTCTTTTCTCTGTCCAGAAAATACTGGCATTTTATTTTCTTTCAGACTGGAAGATAAGACCTGAGAACAGTGTGTCACTCCTAGAACGTGGCATTTCTGAAGAACATCTGTCATCAAAGGCAGTGGCAAACAACTGCAGAAGAGATGATTCTTACAGCTCCACTGTCTTCGAAACATGGAAATCTGGTGGGAGTCTAGAGAACCTTCGGGCAAACCAGCAGACTCTGCCAAAGGAAATAAGTGAGAAGATAACACCCACTTTTGAGAACAGTATGAGTGTGAGTTCAAGCCTTGAAATACAAACAGAAGTAGTTCTAGAACAAACTTCTGCCAAAACAAGAGCCGAGCAGAATTCACATCCTATCAAAAAAGAGAAGCTGTGTAAGTGCAATGAATGTGGTAAAACTTTTACTTACTGTTCTGCTCTCATTCGCCATCAGAGAACACATACTGGAGAAAAACCTTATAAATGTTGTGAATGTAACAAAGCTTTCAGCCGAAGTGAAAACCTTATAAATCATCAGAGAATTCATACAGGAGATAAACCCTATAAATGTGATCAGTGTGGAAAGGGTTTCATTGAGGGTCCATCTCTCACTCAACATCAAAGAATTCATACAGGAGAAAAGCCCTACAAATGTGATGAATGTGGGAAAGCCTTTAGTCAGAGGACCCATCTTGTTCAGCATCAGAGAATTCACACTGGTGAGAAACCATACACTTGTAATGAATGTGGAAAATCCTTCAGCCAGAGAGGTCACTTTATGGAACACCAGAAAATTCATACAGGAGAAAAACCTTTCAAATGTGAAGAATGTGAAAAAACCTTCACCAGGAGTACACACCTTACTCAACATCAAAAAATTCATACTGGAGAGAAAACCTATAAGTGTAATGAGTGTGGGAAGGCCTTCAATGGGCCTTCAACATTTATCCGTCACCATATGATTCATACAGGAGAAAAGCCTTATGAATGTAATGAATGTGGAAAAGCTTTCAGTCAGCACTCAAACCTGACTCAACATCAAAAAACACACACGGGTGAAAAACCTTATGATTGTGCAGAATGTGGAAAATCATTTAGTTATTGGTCATCCCTTGCTCAACATCTGAAAATTCATACAGGAGAAAAGCCCTACAAATGTGGTGATTGTGGAAAGGCCTTTATTTACTGCTCATCCCTTACTCAACATCGGAGAATTCACACTAGAGAAAAGCCCTTTGAGTGCGGTGATTGTGGAAAGGCTTTCAGTTATCTGTCAAACCTTAATCAGCATCAGAAAACTCACACCCAGGAGAAAGCCTATGAATGTAAGGAATGTGGGAAAGCTTTTATTCGGAGTTCATCTCTTGCTAAGCATGAAAGAATTCATACTGGAGAGAAGCCTTATCAATGCCATGAATGTGGGAAAACTTTCAGCTATGGCTCATCACTTATTCAGCATAAGAAAATTCATACTGGTGAAAGACCTTACAAGTGTAATGAATGTGAGAGAGCCTTTAGTCAGAAAATACACCTTACACAACACAAAAGAATTCATACAGGAGCAAAGCCGTATGCATGTCCCAAGTGTGGCAAGACCTTTCGACACTGTTCATCTCTTGCACAACATCAAAAAACTCACACAGAAGAAAAACCCTATCAGTGTAGCAAATGTGGAAAGACCTTTAGCCAGAACTCCCATCTGACTCAGCATCAGCGAATTCATACGGGAGGGAAGCCATATAAGTGCAATGAATGTGACAGATCCTTTACCAGGAGCATGCATCTAACTGAACATCAGAGTACTCACACTGGAGAGAAACCTTCCAATTGTAGTGAATGTCCAAGGACTTTCAGCCAGAACACATACCTTATTCAGCATCAGAAGATTCATTCAGGAGAGAAGCTTTTTGGGTGTGATGACTGTGGAAAAGCCTTCAGGTATCGCTCTGCTCTCACCAGACACCAGAGACTACATCCTGGCATAGCTGCTTTAGGAACATCATAAATGTAGCTACTCTATTCACTTTGGTTTTATAGTGGTGAATTAGAGCAGGGTGAGAAACTCCTTAATGTATTTTTAATTTTCCCTGTCTCATGATGAGATAGTCCATTGGGCTGAACTAATCCAAATATGTTATTAAACAACATTCTTGACAAGCTACCTTAAGTTTCTTTTGTGAATGAGGTGGAACAAAAGATTGTGAGATGAATTGAAAGGTATCTTGAAGTTTTATACTCAGTTCTGTACATTTACAATATATTTTTAAATAGTTGCACCATACATTTTGTCTTGGATCTGCAGTGTGTGTGTGTTTTTGCATGTTTTGCTAGGAGAAGATATTTGTGCTTCAGTAACTAGGAATTAGTTTTATTCCTGTTCTAATGCACTCATGATAATCAGGTAGCTTTTCCTTAATTAAAAATAATTATAAAATACAATCAAATTCACTTGCCTGTGACTATTAAAATTTGGCAGCAGGTTCATTGATGTGTACCTGTATGTCCAGCTTTTCAGGCTGAAGTAGGAGGGACACGAGCCCTGGAGCCTAAGGAAGACTAGATAGCACAGTGAATTCTTATTTCAAAAGCCAGTGTTTCCTCTTGTAGCTTGAAAATAATTTTCCTAGGAGTTACAAATAGGTTTGCTACAATATGTTGTACACCTGGTTATAAATGGTGTCTTGGTTTGGGTTGCAATAACAAATGGACAGGTATGGTTTAAACAACAAAATTTTATTTCTCAAAGTTCTAGAGGTTAAAGTCTGGAATGGGCCCACTGTCTGGTTGTAGTCAGTTATATTCTTATGTTCTTACATGGCAGGAAACATAGAAAAAGATTTTTATAAAATCCTATTCTTGAGTGTTGTATGATTGAATGTTCCAAACACCCATCTACAAGGCTCACATCCATCTGTAACTCAAATTCTAGGAATCTAGTGCTCTCCAGACACACATGCAGGAAAAGCACATATAAAGTAATAAACCAAGCTGGTTGTGGCTAGATAAATTTATCTTCTATAGGAATTTGATGTAGAGGGAAAAGGACAACATAAACCATCTCATAATAGTGTCAACTTGTTTATGGATCCTCTCTTAGACACGCCCTCTGTCTCAGATGGGCTTCCAGATGCCTGGGTCATTGAGTCCTTAGGATCCACCTTTACCCCTACTTCTCTAACTCTGAAAACAGAATATATGGCAAAGGAATTCTAGACCCAAGAGAATCAGGAACCCAAGGGTCAGTTAATGTTAGTGAAGGAAAATGTTTTCTGGGGTCTTTGTGTTTGGGTCTTTCATTCACTCTTCTCTAGGCAGAGCTCCAACAAGGGACTGATCGAAAACTCAGTTTAAGTGAAGAAAATATGTCCAATGGATATGAAGCAATGATGTAGCAGTTTTAGAAAACTGTCACTACGCTTTATTTTGAAAAAGTAAGAGTTTAACCCACATACATGGCAGGTTAAAACAAAAGAGGTTTATTCTCATAGTCCTGGAATTTAGAAGTCTGAAATCTATTTATGTGGGCCGGCCAGAGTACTGGCAAGCTCTGAAGACAGACAATTCCTTACCTGCTCCAGTATTGGTTGCATTATTTGGTTTGTGGCTGAACCCTTCCAATCTGCAGCCATTGATTCCTCTGAGCCATTGGTACCCTTCTCTTGGGCTCACTCTAATAAAGACATCAGAGTTCATATAAGTCCCACCTGGATTATTTGTTTAATATCTTTATTTCAAGATCCTTGGTCTCATCCGCAAAGTTCTTAGAGCATAGAAGCTAACATTCTCAAGTTGCAGGAATTAGTGTAACCAAACCTCTCAAGGAATAAAACTGCCATTACTTGTCTCCTTACCCTTTGATGCTGTCTCCCAAGCAGGATGCTCTGCTGGGTGACAGTTTTGAGTTAAAGATCACTCCAGCACAACTTAAAAGTGAAATTCCCTTGTTAAAAGTGTCTCTTCCTTCGAATCATTGTCTTCAGAAAGCACTTTTACTTGATCACACCCTCACTGTCCACCATGTGTGTAAGTGGTCAGCTAGCTTTCTTCAAATCTTCATTTACTGCTATAGGCTCCCTTCCCACGTTACAAAAGATTCCTGAATCACACAACCCTTTTTATTGTTGTTCTCTCTCATAATAGTTCTTAGTCTAGCCAGAACAATGTCCAAGGAGTATTTCCGATAATGTCAAAGGAAAACGTACGTCCTTTACAGAATCTACAGAGACTTTTAATGTGGTTCATTGGGTAGCAGAAGGCAGCTGTGTAGGTTAGAAACAACGCCCTGCATTGTGAGAGCCATCATACAGGTGATAATTATCAGTCATTATTTTCCTTTGTGTGTGTGTGTATGTGTGTGTGCACATGCGCGTGCACTTAAGTACATAAGTACAGCCTTCTGAATTTATTTAGTGTCATATGTTCATGATTTTAGGGCTGAGCACTTGATAGTGGATAACCAATTAGAGTATCCTTGGGGAAGACTAATCTACTCTTTCTACAGTTTTTTGTTGGTATGGAGCCTCATGGTATTTCTCCCTTCCACATCACTGTATCCATTGGTGTTGTCATTGTTCAGCTATTATTTAGGCAGCTGTATTGTTAAGTTCAATGGATGCAGCTTTCCTGTCATTCCTAGGAGACAGTTTCAAAGCAGGATCCCTGGTCATCTTGCTCTTACAGCCCACCGCCCCCCGCCACACCTTCTGAGATGTTCCCTGAGCATTTGGTGTATGGATTGTGTTGCAGATGGATCAGTTGGGGCTTGATACCCCACAGTCAGTCGCTCTCTGCATTTTGACCAGCTGCCACTCCTTTCTTTTTCTTTCCCAAGACAGGGTTAGCTCTGGCTGGAACTTGCTCTGTAGAACAGTCTAGCCTCAGACCAACAGATCTACCTGCCTCTGACATATGGATGCTGGGATTGAAGGTGTGTGTTATCACACATGCCTTGTTCCTCCTTTCTTTTTTAAAACAAATGTCTATTAAGCCCTCTGGGTTGGAGTGTTAGGCATAGAGAGCTACTAAACCATATGTTCTTGGCCCATACAGAATTTACAACACCTCTTGGGAAGGATAAGTCACCAGGAACCAAACCTCTAGGTGTTGTCTGTGAAGGTTGCTGGAGGCTTACCTGAGGAAGGAAGACCCACTTTATGTGTGGCAGCATCACACGGGCTGGGGTCCTGTGCAGAGTATGAACAGACTGGTAGTTTGAAAATGGCTTCCATAGGCTCACAGAGAGAGGTACTATTTGAAAGGATTACATTGTGTGGCTTTAGGAGTAGGTGTGGCCTTATTAGAGAAAGTGTGTCACTGGGGGTAGGCTTTAGGGTTTGAGAAGCCCAAGCCAGGTCCAGTGTCTCTCTGTTCCTGCTGCCTATGGACACTTAGTTCTGCCTCAACAACATGTCTGCCTATACGCTGCCCTGCTTCTTGTCATGCTGATAATGCTGAAACCTCTGAAATGTAAGCAAGCCCCACTTAAATGCTTTTTTTTTAAAAAAAAAAAAAAAAAAATAAGAGTTGCCATGGTCATGGTGTCTTTTCATGGCAATAGAAGTGGCTAAGAAAGAAAACCAACATTCCTCCCTCGTCCCCTGACCAGCAAAGCTTTCTGACACCTTACTCAGTGTCAGAAATGACATGCCTTCATTGCCATGCTGGATCCACAGTAAACCCTTCCTAAGCTGTTTCTGTCAAGTATTTTGTCACAATAAGAAAAGTGGCTAATATACCAGTCATTGTGACTATTAGCATATAGTCTATATAAGCAGTACTGTGTTGAGGGACTAGAAATTAGATCTCCTGATAGACAGACAGAGAGAAAGGCCATGACTAGATAATAAAAATGATAAAATTCCAAAATGGCTAGCTGCTTCCTCACTCTCTAGACCTAAGACAAAAAAGCCTGACAGTTAAGGAGGCCTTATGGGGATCACCCCCCCTCCAGCCCATAGGGCTTCTCTGCCAATGTCCTAGAAAAGTTCAAGGTCAGACCAGGATGTATTTAGCCCAAACTTGGGATCCAATCAGCCTCCCAGTCTTTGTTCAAACCGACCAATCGTAACTTCGGGTAAAAGACAGTCTCAAAGACCCTTAAAACCATAAACCCTCAAGGAGAAACTAGAATTCCACTTCCTGCATCAGATCATCCTTTGCCTTTGCAAGAAGGTCTTTGTTCATGCTTGCTGCATATGTTTCCCAAACCACAATAAAAGCCTTTCTTTACCAGGAGATTCTGTCTGCTGTATCTGGAATCTACTCCATTGCTGCCTGTTGGGCTAGAGATTTTTTTTTTCCCCTTGCTTTTTAATTCTTTAACTGGCTGAGAAGAGGAACCTGACCAAGTTCCTAGATGGTAACAGTGTATCGCTGTAGCCAGTAAAAAGGCTGCATTAAAGGTCAATTTCCTTTTAAGCATGTTGGTTGTGGTAGCAAGAGAATATTGCATTGGATAGGGACCCCTAGGAAGGAACAGTAATTGAGTCAGAAAGAGTTTAAGTTGCACACAGCAGGAGAGGCTAGAGAGCTGGAAGAGAGGTGTTAGAGACAGAACTTTTGGGGAATTCAAGAACCATGGAGAAGAGTCAAAGAAAGAGGTAAGTCGAGAAACTAGGAAGCTACAGGTCTGAGTTTAGTTAAGAAATTCCAACAAAGGTCTAGGATATATTCAGCCTGCACTGAGTGGGCATTTGCTCCAGGAAAAATAGATATAATTGGTCAATAGAATTCTTATAGGTGAAGGTTTTTGTTCAGATCATGATCAGCTCTGTTCCACCAACCAATTCCCAAATAACCACTCACAGACTTATTAATTATAAATTCTTGGTCAATAGCTCAGGTTTGTTACTAACTAGCTCTTACAACTTAAACTAACCCATTTCTATTAATCAGTGTACTGCCTCGAGGCTTGTAGCTTTTACCTGTCTTGTATATCGTGCTTCCTTTTTGTCTGCCTAAAGACTCCTCTGACTCCACCCTTCTTCTTCCCAGCATTCTCTCTGTCTCAAAAAGCCTGCCTAACCAATGGCCAATCGGCTTTTTATTAACAGAGAGAGCAATATATATTGGACATATTGTATAAAGATTGTTCCACAGCAAGTTCTCAGAACATTAAGTTTTTAAATAGATTAAATAGTCACATGCTTGAAAGTCATAAAAGTGTATTTTCCCCCTGGAGATCCATAATATATAATTACCAAGAAAAATTAAGACTGATACAGGAAAAAGGCCCAGAATCTACTGAGTGAAAAAGTTATTAATATTGCATGGGGGGGCACCAGCTGTGGTAATATATTGTATATGTAATAAAATCAGCCTGGAATATCAGAGAACAGAATCACCCACAGTCAAGCCATGAAGGTCAGAGAAAAGTGATCCACACCTTTAATCCCATCACTCAGGAGACAGAGCTTTCTGGATTTCTGTGAGTTCAAGGCCTAACAGCCAAGCAGTAGTAGTTTACATCTTTAATCCTAACCCTATATTATGCAGAGTTGAACAAGGAAGTAAAACAGGTAGGCAAGGAGGAGGCAGAGATTCATGCATTCTGTAGAAGCGACCAGTCAGACTGAGGTCCTTTGAAGATAGCGTTTATACTGTTCTGCCTGAGAAGTTGCCTGGGTGAGAATTGACTGTGGTTTGTTTCCTCTCTCTGATATTCTAATTTTTTCCCAATATCTTGCTCTGGGTTTTCATTTTATACAAACTGGAGTTCGTGCAATAACCAGCTATGGCAGCCTACTCCTGTAATATCAGCACTTGCAATGGGGCCTAGGCTGAGATAGGAAGTCCACTACTAGCCAGCCTGGGCTACATAGCAAGATTCTGTTTAAGAAAAATCAAAGGTAACAGTCTCCGTGTGTGTATATCTAAAAATGTGTATTTTTGATCTACAATGAAACTGGAAAAAAATATCAAAAATGGTGGTTACTGGAGGCCTCTAGATAATTGGAACACATGGATGGAATTGATGAGTTTTTCACTAAACTTTAAATGTACTTTTGGTGACCTCTATGCTGTCAGGGTTGGAATTTTTCCTTCCTATTTGTATTACTTACTTTTTAAAAGTGATAAAATACCATGCCTAAGGCAAATTCTGAAAGGAAGTGTTGTTTGGGCTTATGGTTCCAGAGCAAAGGATGGCAGGGAAGTAGCAGGCCTAGCCACTGGAGCAGCAGCAGAGCGCTACATCTTCAGTCTCAGCAGGAAGCAGAGAAGGTGAATTAGGTTTGCAGATGGATTTTGAAACCTTGAACCCCACCCCCAGTGACATACTTCCTCCAAGGACAAGCCTTCTAAACTTTCCAAACACTAGCACAACATAGTTGAGTTTTAGGGATGCAGGTTAAGTTTAAGGGACTCAGAGTAAAGATGGTATAAGAAAGAATAGAGGACATAGTCTAAAGGGACCCAAATATGGCCATGTAAGAGGAAACTAGCCTGGATGTTGGCATATAAACACATCGCCCTAGCTTGCCTCCTGGACATGGCCGCACATTCTGGGGCATGTCTATATGGTCACTCTTTAAAGAAACATGTGGCAGGGACCCCTTCTACCCCTCTCTCTCTTCTCTTTTTTCTATTTCCCTCCCGCACCCATTCCCCCAATAAACTCAACATGGCCTCCTGGCAGCATGTCAGCGTGTTCTATCTTTGCACATGCAAAATACTGACAATGGGGATAAAGGTAGTCTGTGCATTTAATGAAGTTTTTTTTGTTTTTTTTTGTTTTTTTTTTTTTTTTGCTTAAGATTTATTTTTAGAAGGGCCAGGTGCCACATTCTGTTAGTCCCAGAGCTCCAGAGGCAGATGCAGGAAGATTGCTGGGAGTTCAAGGCCAGTCAAACCTACAAAATTGAATCCTGTCTCAAGAAAATAAAGACTTCTTTCAGATAGATTTCTCTCTGTGTAGCCCTGGCTGTCCTGGAACTTGCTCTGTAGACTAGGCTAGGCCTTGATCTCAGGGATTCATGCTTCTCTCTGCCTCTTGAGTGCTGGGATTAAATATGTATACCACCACACCCAGCTCAAAAGATTCATTTTATATGTATGAATATTTTGCCTGCATGTGTGTATGTGCACCCTGTGCCAGCTTAATAGACACAGAAGTTTGAAGAAGGGGTTGGATCCCATGAAACTAGAGAGAGCTACAGAGTATTATGAGCTTCCATGTGGGTGCTAGGAACTGAACTCGGGTCTTCTTTACGGGCAATAAAGCTTTTAACCTCTCAGCCATCTCTCCAGCTACTGAAGATGTAATTTTGTTTGTTTCCCCCTTCATAGTAAATAATTATCTGCTCATGTAAGCAATAAAATAAATCACTAGAAAACTAAAAATCTCAAGGAACCCCCAGCACTGGGGAGGCACAGGTAGGCAGATCTCTGTGTTAGAGGCTATCCTGGTATACATAATGAGTTCCAAAACATCCAGGGCTACATAGAAACCTTGTCTTAAAGAACAAAACAAAACAAAACAAAACAAAACAAAAAAAAAAAAAAAAACAAGACAATGCACTACCACCAAAAACCCAAAACCCCAAAAGAACTGTAAGACGAATCAGGTAGGAAACAGAAAGATGGGGCATCTCTGCAAATGTGGGTTCATAGGTGTTAGTCAGGGGGGGTGAAAGTATAAAGGACAGAAGATTATAGATGGAGAGCAGATGGTAGCACCTTTCACAGGAACAGGAGGGGAAGAACTTTGAAACAAGAATTTAAAATGGATGGATGAACCTTACCAGATAGGACAAGCCCAGGCATCAGATGCTGAATCATCCACAGTTGTGGGAATTCCTGCTCCCGGATCGATCTCAGGGTTCCAGGCTAAACGTCTGCTGTGTCTATATGGACAACGGTTTCATAAATGTTTACTGTGCAATGGATCTCTCAGACACAAACACTACACTGGAGGATGAGCTGAAAGCAGATCCAGTCAACAGTGATCAGGTTTGTTTGGTGATTCCTTTTATTGATTCTTATTAAAATATTAATGACATAGGTATTTGATTCATTAATAATGTATCTCTTAGTAAGGCCTGCTGGCTAGTTTTATGTCAGCTTGATTCAAGATAAAATTATCTGAGAGGAGGGAACCTCAACTAAGAAAATGCCTCCATACGACCAGACTGTGGGCAATCATGTAGGGCATTTTCTTAATTAGTGATTTGTATGGAAGGGCTTGGCCCACTGTGGGTGGTGCCATCCCTGGGCTGGATTCTATGAGAAGGCAGGCTGAGCAAGACATGAAGAAGAAGCCAGTAAATAGCGCCCTTCTATGGCTTGTGCATCAGCTCTTGCCTCTGGGTTCCTGCCCTGTTTGAGTTCTACCTTCTGTTTTGACCGACATACAGTAGGGGGCTGCTGCCACACTCCCTTTGAACTCATACTATATAAGACAATATTGACACAGAAGCTGAATTTCCAAGAGTTGTCAAGGAACTTGGATTTGGCCCAGATCTGTCTCTTATTTTTAATCATCAAAGAGATTTTAAATCCAGACATGTGTTGCCATACCCATCACATCTGAGAGGATCTGGGATTACTTTAGGACATTTCTTTTCCCTCTTAATCTTTAAGGTTTCATTTAACTGGCCAGATGGGGATGTTACTATAGACTGTATTTTTGGATTCCAAAATGACATTTTTCCAGGAACAAGAAAGGCAGCTGTTTACCTGTAAGGAGTTAAGTACATGTCCCCTTCTCTGACAGCTTGTGTCTTCTTGTTAAACAGAGACAGATTTCTCTTTTCTCCCCATATAAAGTTGCTAGTCTGCATGAATAGCAAATTAGTTGTCTTTATTTCCTTCTGTTTTGTTTTCCTTGAGTTTTACAATAGACATGAGTCACATTTGCACTTTTAAACATCTTTCAGGTAGGAAGATTTGAACTGGATCAAAATATCACCAGTGGGGCTGTTTCTAAAGAACTGGAATTTTCAGGGCCATCAGTGGAAAGTCTCAGAGGGAATGTGAAGGAATATGTAAATGCAAGGACCAATTATTGTGGCAGATTAAATATCTGGCAAAGAAGGAATCTTTTGAGAAACCAAAGATCAGAAAAGTTAGTGACACTGAAGGATGTTTTTCTTTGGGAAGGAAGGTCCTGAACCCAGCGTATTTAGTCTAAGCTTACACCTTGATACATACACTACAGGAAATAAATACCCTGTCTAGAAACAAGTAAAAAAAAAAAAAAAAAGTAGACTCCATGACAGAACTTTTGAACAAATGCTGAGCAAACCACCCTTCACAGTTATAAATTGAGTCCATCACTTTTCCAGTACAAGAATTAATCTGTATTACCAGGGAATTTGGCAGTTATTGATTCTGTTTCTGTATGTGAATAAGATACTCAGATAAGGGCCTGGATAGCTCAATTGGTAGAGCATCAGACTTTTAATCTGAGGGTTCAGGGTTCAAGTCCCTGTTCAGGCACTTACAGTTCCTCGATTATACTAGTGAATCGGTAGGCCCAGTTGGTAAGCTTTTATTCTCTTCCAAGAAAATAGGTATCAGTTTTTAAGTACCCTTTATAAGGCGAAAAGTACTGAGCATGTAGAAAAGTTTACAGATTACAAAAAAGCTTTACTTCTAAACTTTTAAAAAAACATTTACATATTTGCTATGCTGACTTGGATTTTCTGTCCTTCTCTCTCACAGCTGAGATGCTTGGTAGATGGGGAGCTCTTAGCTCAATTGTGGTCATGTATTGTAAGGATAAACACAAACATCAGGAGGTTATTAGCAAGCCCTGTAGTGTGACAAAAATACTCAATCTACTAGAAATAGTGTGTGCCACTTTACTATTCCACTTTGTAGTTTATGTCAAACTAGTGGTGACAGTGTGGCTGACAGAGAGGATATATATATTGTCTACCTACCGGAGGATTATAACTTGAAGATAATAAAGTCTCTGAACAATTCTAAGCAGCAAATAAAACAAAACAACATCCTAGGATGAATATGTTCACCCAAATCATGAATCAAAGACAAATTTTGTTTTTGTTTTTTACAACTTTAGAATTTATTTTATGTTTATAAATCTTTGTCTATGTATGGATGTCAGAAGTCAGAAGAGGATGTTGGATCCTCTGGAGTTATGAATGGCTGGGAGTCATCATGTGGGTACAGGAGAATGAAGCTTGGATCCTCTGTAAGAGCAACAAAGTGCTCTTAACCACTGAGCCATTCCTCAAGCCCCTTATTTGTTTGTTTGTTTGTTTGTATGGTGCTGTACAAGAGAAGTTCAGGGACAATTCAAAGGCAATGTGTGGGGATGAGGTGAGGGGTGAGTTAGAAAAAAAAATACAATGACACCAATTATGGTTTGAATAAGTATCGCCCCATTTGTTGATTTATTTGAATGTTTGGTCCCTAGTTGGTATAGCTGTTTTGGAAAGGATTAGAAAATGTTACCTGGAGGGGGAGGGGAACAGTGGTAGGTATGCTAAAAAAATTTTTTTTAATTAAAAAAGTTATGACAGAAAGAAATTAAAAAAGAAAGAAGGAAAGAAAGAAAAGAAAAAATATGTCCCTTGTTTGGGTGAGGTGTGTCACTAGAGGTGAGTTTTGAGGTTTCAGAAAGCTCACACCAGGCCCTGTCTCTCTGCTTCCAACTTGAGGATCAGAATCTAAGTGGTTAGTCCTCCAGTGTCATGGCTGCCTGCTGCCTTGCTCTCTGCTATGATGCTCATGGACTCTTCCTCTGAAATTGTAAGCAAGCACCCAATTAAATGATTTCTTTCTAAGTTTCCTCAATGATGGTGTCTCTTCACAGTGGATAGGAAAGTACACACAAACACACACACAATTACAGGAGAAAATGTCATAATGAAACCCACTACTTTTTGTGTGATCTTCATTTAAAAGAACAACAAATTAAAAAAAAATGGTGCTGAAGAAATTAAATCACCATAGGTAAGAAAGTGAATACCTCAATTTTAGACTATTGTTTAAAAAAAAAAAAAAGCTCAAAATGAATCATGGATTTAAAGCAAAATACAAAAGCATACAAATAAATTTTAGGAAAAACAAAACAGAGTGATTCTATAATGTCACTGTAAGAATTCTTAGGCTTGACATCAAAAGCACAACCTATAAATGAAAAATGATTAATTGTAGTTCATCAAAATTAAAAACTTGTTCTAGAAAGATTCTGCTAGGGAGATCAGACAGGCTACAGATTTGGAGAAAGAAGACCAGCCACAAATGTGACAATGGACTCGCACAAGAACATACACGATCTCTCACTGTTGAAATGAGTATAATCCAGTTAGAAAATGGGCAAGGGGAGTACAAGGGGAAATCAGAAGAGCCCAGCATCATTAATCATTTGGGAAATGTCCATCAGATCATGAAGTTTTATCTTTACACACAAATCAGGTAAGAATAAAATAATAAATGCTAGACTAGCAAAAATGCAGAGACTTAGATCTCTCATATTACTCATAAAAAACAAAGTGTTATAGGCATTTTGGAGAATATTTGATAGTTTTTTAAAAGTATTTTTTTAATTTTGTGTGTGTGGGTGCTTGCTTGTATACCACCTGTGTGCCTGATGCCACAGATGCCATAAAAGGTTGTTAATTCCCAAAGAACTGGAGCTACCCATACACCATGACTCATAACCTAGGAAACTCTAGTCTTAGAAGATCTGATGCCATCTTCTGAGCTCGGAGGACACCAGACTTGCTCATGGTTCATATGAATACATACAGGGAAAACATGCATACACACAAAATAGAAACTAATAAAAAATTTTTAAAAATTCAAAGCATCTTAGGAATCTCTGGGGGAACTGTCAAAGCCTGGTGGAATGAACACATCTCAATCCCTAATGATTGTCGCTTCTGTCTTGGGAAGGTTAGCATGTTTCTCAAATTGTGTGACTCTAGGAGGCCACCTGCCTCAAATAACATTCTATATGTGACAGCATCTTTCAAACCAGCTTGTAACTCCAAAGAGAATGATGTAAAACCAATATTAATATAGTCATAACTGGTATTTTCAAAAACTTTATTTTCCCTTTGTGGGGCAGTAATGTGCACACCTTTAATCCCAGCACCAAAGAAACAGAGACATGTAAATCTCTGTGAATTGGAGACCAGCTTAGTGTACATAGTGAGTTCTAGACTGCCTGAAATTACATGATGAGATCCTATCTCAAATTTTTGAAAAATAATTTAAAGTTACGTGTATGTGTTTGTGTTTACAGTTACGTAAAAGTAGATGTAGGTGCTGGGAACCCATCCAGGGTCTCCTGCAAGAGCAGCCTTAACACTTAGATGTTAAGGCTCTCATACCTCTCCATCCTTCATGACTGGTATGTTGATGATAAAATGAATGAAACTGTTCAGAATAATAATAGGAAAGAGAGTAAAAACTCCATTAATAAAACATCACTTGAAGGAACACTGAGAGATGGCTCATTGGCCACAACAGGTTTTAGTTTTCAGCACCCACATGGTGGCTCACAACCGCCTATAACTCCAGTTCCAGGAGATCCAAAGCCCTCTTTGGTCCTTCACCAGAATGAGACACAAATATGATGCACACACACATGCAGGACAGCACTCATAGACATAAAAAGAAATCATAAATATTTAAAGGCAAATATTACTTGATGGATTTGACATCTCTGTCTCATAAATGTACTTATAAATACTTGTGTGATGTGAGATGTCTTTCTATATCTTGTAAATATCATTAGACAATAAAAAGACTGTTTCGGCATATGGCAGACATCTTAGAAGTGTGGGGGGCATGTGGGAGCATAGATAGGGGAAGGAGGACAGAGTCAAAAAGATTCAATCCAACTGCCCAAAAATCAACATATAAAATAACACGAGTAAGCCACAGGCCACGTGGCAAAACAGATTAATAAAAATAGTTTAAATTAAGATACAAGAGCTAGCTAACAATATGCCTAAGCCATAGGCCAAACAACATGTAATATAAACATTTATATAATTTTGTAAGATTGCTGCTCTGCCAGTCTAGACCACAGGCCAGACAGGCCAAAAACTTATTACATTTGAGTGATGTGATTTAATATCTGACTCTGGGTTGCAATCAGAAAATATCTGACAAAGATTCATTTATGTATATGAATACTTTGACTGCATGCACACCTGAGGAGACATCAGATCTATTATAAATGGCTGTAAGCCACCACGTGGCTGCTGGAAATTGAACTAAGGACCTCTACAAGAGCAGAGCAACCAGTGCTGTTAACGGCCGAACCATCTCTCAAGTCCCAAGATTTACCTCTGTATACTAAATTTGAAGAATTTTTTTTTTTTTTTTAAAGATGTCAGAGATGAGAGGATGGAAAGCTAGATGATAAAGCTAGAAGCTATCTTTGGGTTCAGAATAACTCCAGAGACACAGACTGCCTGCCTGTCTGTCTGCCTTATTCCCTGCCTCTGGCCTCTCCCTCTCAAGTTGACCGACATGTCAGAATTCAAGCACATGCTGTCTCGTGTTGGTTGGAGAAAATCTTCCCAGAAAGGAAGGTTAACCATTCTAATCTCCTGGGCTAGAAGGCCCATAGGCTTCCGGGAGAGACTGCCTACGAACGGAGAATCTCAAGGAGGCTACAAAAAACCAGTGCGTTTGTTTGGGTCCGCCGGGGGGCGCTCGTTCTCCGCAGTGGTTGCCCTGGCGGGGCGGAGTCGGAGGATTTCTTGCTGTTTGCTTTATTAGCGAAGCAGAAGCCGATTTTATTGTGAACTGTAGAAGCACCGAAGAATAAAGTAAACTAAAACAATAAAAAAAAAGTGAAATCAGAACAGCTTAATGGCAACAGGCTGCCTCTCACCACGAGGTTTGTTGGGTTCTAGAAACGCGTGGCTGGATTCACGGAAGAACTGTTATTCACAGCCTTCCTGAAAGCCCTGGCCCCCGACAGAAGCTTAGTTTTATAGCCTTATTTCCTTATCTTTGCCGAAACTATTCGGAATACGATTTCCCTAGCCACGTACCCATTTGAATCGGGAATCCAGTGTTTGTTTTTGGTGGTTTTTTTTTTTAAACCTTATGCTCGTGAAACCAAATGAAACACCGATTGTCTATAAAGACTTGAGCGCGTGGCTCCGTACCCGGCGTAGACTGGGAGGAGGCAGGTTAACAACGCGGGATTTCGGATCTGAGTGGTTGAGAAAATCGGAAGAAACCTGAAAAGCAAAAAAAAAAAAAAGAAAAAGAAAAAAAAGAAAAAACAATGAAAATTGAACGTGAGAAAAAGCTGTACCGATCTTTAGAGGGTGCATAGAGACAGCCATTCTCCAGTCAGCAGAGTGGCGCAGCGGAAGCGTGCTGGGCCCATAACCCAGAGGTCGATGGATCGAAACCATCCTCTGCTAGATCTCGTTTTTACACAACTCTAGGGACAATGCATTTATTTAACAAATCCTAAGAATCATTACTTTGATCCCTTCCATTTTCATGGTGTGGTTTCTAACAACCTCTTAGCAGCAGCAACATTCTCCAGCTTGAAATTTTCGGATTGAAATTTTCGGAAGCTGTCTGAGCTGCTCCCACCTACTGTGTTTCATTTCTTTCTAGTGTCCAGTAAAATAAATTCCAAATATTCACTCGCCCAATGTTCACTCTGAAGGGGATACTACATTCCATGATTTTTGTTATACCACTCTTATTAACGGCTTGCTTCTTCTTAAATTTGTATCTGAAAACAACAAAAACAGCTTTATTCTCTACTAGTTGCTTTCCATTTCTCATCCCTGTTTTTTGTAGTCAAGAAAAATATCCTTTTTGAGTGCTCAGTGGACAGGCACATATTGAATAAGTATTTACTGAAGACAATCGCTTGGCTTCTTCTTGTGAACATGTCCACTTACAAAATTATAGGTAAATAAAAAGCATCTTGACAGCATTTAAGTTCTTGTGACCATGGTTTCTTGGACTTCTGGTAAACAGAATAATGGCCCACAAAATGAATGCCAAATCTTGTTCAGGCACCTCCTCAGCTAGCTTTCCTGAATCCAAGAATACATTTGCACATTATACAGCCATCATGGTATTTGCTGCACATATTTCTGGGTCTCTTATAGGAAGCATGTGGTTTCCTTGGCAGTGTTGCAAACTGACTTTGGGATTCAGGAAAATGAGGTTCAGATTCATACCCAGATGTACTGGATTCCTTCCTTATGCAATAAGTTTTCATGTCTCTGAACCTGACAAAGAATATTTAAGAAATTATATATTAAGTGTCCTATGAATACTTGAATGTGATTTTAAAAGTTCCTTCTGAAACCTTGAGGCTTCCTGGAAGATGGTGTGTTCTGTGTGTGAAAGAGACATTGAGACACTGGTGGCCAGGGACTAGCTCTGGAAGACAGCCTATAAAACAAAGTACAATGAGCAACTGGGGAAGCTGATCTTTCTAATAACTTAAGGGGAAATTAAGAGGGTAGGACGGCAAAGGAGCCCCTCTCTCGAGTCTGTTTGAAGCCCCTGCCAGGTGAGAATCATGCTTTCCAGCACAAGTAACATTTGCTGTGAAGGTTGCTGACACAGAGACACAATTACTTTTCTTCTTTCCTTCCTTCCTTTCTTTTTCTTTCTTTCTTCTGTTGTTTTTTCTGAGATAGAATTTTTCTGTGTACCCCTGGCTGTTTTGGAACTCATGCTGAAGATTAGCCTAGTCTCAAACTCAGAGAGTCACCTGCCTCTGCCTCTGCCTCTTAGTTCTGGTGTATGCCACCACCGCACAATTACTTTTATACAAAAATATTTTCAAATAAAAATGTCAAGCATGTGGCCTGGCATATGCCATTTATCCTAGCTATTCAGAGATGGAGGCCAGCAGGAGAATCCGACTTGAGGCCAGACTGGTCTCCACAGCAAATTCCACACACATACAAAACAAAAACCAAGAAACAAACAGACAAAACCAAAATTGAAATAGTAATAAACTGGACTTAAGGCTTAAATATATGTGACTCGGGTATGGACTCCTCCCTCTCCCAGACATTTTCTGGGAATTTTACAAATAAAACTACTATGTCCACAGAAGTGATGACCTAATTTCCAGGAACTGTCTTGTGTTTTCATTTAAATTCCTTAGCAACCATAAAATGGCTAAAGATAATAAATAACCTCTTAGCTCATATAACCTGAATCATATATATGGTGGTTCATAAAGAATGAAGTTAAGCTCTCAGAACTCATAGCTCTCAGCTGTCTTGCTAGCCCCTCAACACATCCTCAGCATCTCCCACTAATTCCATTGTCTAAAAATGTATGCTAAATAAGTGTTCAATGAACTCCTGACTAGTCTCATATGTGGGGGTTCAAAGAGACACTGAGCTGGAGTTGTTAATACTATGGACAGACCACCACATAATGGGGGCTCTGGAGAGTTCAGGGCTTATTAATGCCATGGACAGACAGACCACAGTATAGTGGGGGCTCTAGGAGTATTCAGGCCTGAGCATCACAGAGAAACAGCACAGCAAGGCTCCGAAGAGAATTAGACTCTCCTGGGAGAGCCCAGGGTTGGGTCTTACAGCTCTCCAGGGAGCCTGCAGCCAGGCTTTCTTGATTTCCTCATCAGGAAGCAGGAAAGGAGAAGGGGAGCAAGAATGTGTTGCAACCAACATCCCTTCCAGGCATCTGGAAGTCTATTAGCTAGAGATTCATTCAAAGGCAACATCTAACAAATGAATGGCCTGGAACTCACTATGTAGACCAGGCTGGCCTAGAACTCACTCATAGAAATCCACTTGTAGATGGGGCACCTGTTGGTATCAGTGAGAGGAGAGCTCATAGTCTGTGGCTCTAGCAGCAGTCTAACATTACTAGCCTTTTTGTTTATAAGAAGGGACGCTGACTCTGCTCAATGGGATTGCTAATTCCCAGAGACCCTGCTATGCTATAGTCTGTCCATAGAATTAATAGCTCTTCCATTAAATTTCTTAGCCCCAACAATTTGCCTCAGTGTCCCCTTGAGCCCTACACCCAAGACCTTTCAGCTCTAACTCTGCTTCATACTGGCTTATCCTGAATTCTTTTCTATGGTGAAGCCAAAGACCCAGCTCCCCACTAATGGAGGTCTCTGAGAGGGACCTGTTAACTTGGCTGTGTCTTTCTGCCCCTTGCAGGAATAGGAAATAAGCCCAACATAAAGAGAGATTACATAGACTTCTCTTGACTTTGGCTCTTTCATTGTCATTATTTTGCATTCAGTTCTTTTTAAGACAGGTCTCATATAGCCCAGGCTAGTGTACCAAAAATGATCTTTTTTTTTTTTTAATATTTTTTTGTGAGTGGGCATCTTGCCTGGATAGTTTTGTATATGTGTCTGTGTACCACTTCAAATGAGCTCACAGAAGTCAGAAAAGGATATCAGGTTCCCTAAAAACTAGAGTTATAAATGGTTGTTAACATATGCCTTCTGGAAGAGAAGCCAGAGCTTCTTGCCTCTGAGCTAACTCTGCAGGTCCCAGAAGGATGACCTGTCTGTCTGTGCTAAGGCATGTGCCACTAAGCCTGGTTTAACTTACACTTGTTTTAATTTTGCCATTTTCTAAGGTATGTAGTGGTGGTGCAGTGTGTTTTAATATGTGTATCCTTAGTTAACAATGAAGCTGACAGCCTCTTGTTTGCTGACAATCTGGACAGATTTCTCCCAAATTGCTGTGCTTTTCTTCCAGGTAGTCTCTCTATTGAGTGCCATTTGTAAGTGCTCTTCATAGGTCATTATTAAGAGTATTGGCCAAAACTTATCCCAATTAGTTTTAAATAGAACCTAATAATAAAAATATTTTCAAAGTATCAAAGTATTTTTCTTTTTGGCTAGTATATTCAGTATCTTGATTAAGAAATTGTTGACTACTCTGTGACAGGAAGATATTTCATGTTAATTTTCTGCAACTTTTATTGTTTCTTTTTTTTACACATTGATTTTTATGTAAAATAAAGGACTTGATTTATTTTTTCCCTGGAAAGTGTTCAAAGGATACAACAGTATTTACTGGAAAGATTACCTGAGTTCCCACTACTTTCTAGTGTCATCTTTCCCCACAAATACTTGGTTCTGTTTCTGGGCATTCAGTTTGATTACACAGGTTGATATTTTTTAAATTATTTTTTTATTCATGCTGTACTTCTCTTACTGATTTTTAACCAGAATGAAATTAGAAGTTGATTTAAAAAAAAATGAATAAAGTTCCTATGTTTTCAAGTTAATGTAATTCTAACCCCCTGTTAAGGAAGTTTCAGGAAGCTGAGTGTAATGGTGCAAACTTAGTGTCCCACCATTTGTGAGGTTGAGACAAGAGAAGTTCCAGGGCAGTCTGAGCTACATAGCAATATCATGTTTCAAAACAAAAACAAGAATTTTATCATATTTTACTACTTAAAAAACAAGCCCAACAATACCGCACACATCCGCCCTATTTAGCTGTTATATCTCTGTCCTATTAATCCATTCTTCTGCTCCAGCCTTAAGCAAACAGCAATGTCTCCCAGGATTTTCACACCCTGTTTCATATAAATATAATTGCATAATTGTAGTTGTAGTGAGCTCCTACAATTGTACATAGTAAGGATCCATTGTAAATACAACCCATGTCTCAGTCACCTTCACCCAAATTCCATTTCATGTCCTTCTCCTGTTCCTCTATGTAACCATTTGCTGGAGTTACTTCATAGTTGGGCACACCCTTCTTTATTCTTACCCTACTTACATGACTAGTAGCATCTCAGTGTGATCGTCTAGAACTGTTTAATATTTGTAAATACTCTGTTGTTAAGTACATAGATGTTTATAAATTCTGTTTATTTTCTAGTAACTTTGTGTGTAGTGCACTGTATGACTGTGTGTGCACATATGTGTGTACATGTAGAAGCTCTCCATTTTACTTAAAAATTTAAAAATTACAATTACATTGCTAGGTGTTGGTGGTGCACACCTTTAATCCCAGGACTAGAGAGACAGAGACAGGAAGATCTCTGAGTTCTAGGCCAACCTGGTCTACAAGATAGTCAGAGCTGTTACAAGGAGAAACCCTGTCTTGAAAAACCAAAGCAAACAAAAAATTACAATTATATTTTAAAAATTACCTTTGGAGGGGTCTGTGTGGTCAGAGAACAACTTGTGGGAGTCGACTTGTTCCTTCTCCCAAGTTGATCCACAGGCTTGGCCATCTTGTTAGTCTTACTATTTGTGGGGGATGTGATTGGTTAGCTGTTTTGTTTTTGCTTGTTTACCTGTTTTGTTTTTGGTGAAATGTAGGATTCCATCTCATACCTGACCTGGAGTTCTTTGATGCCAAGTCTATGCCATTGGCTAGAACAGGAGTGTAGAGTAAAACAATATCTTTCCCCTGGTTCAACACACTAATTCTGAAGTGAATAAAGGTTTGATAGCGAAGAGGAGCAAGTAAGTGTCTTCTAAACAGTCCCTTTCCGGCCAAGGTTCAGTTTAACATCTACTTTAAGTTCGAACCTGGATTTGGCCGTCTGGAGGCACTGATGGAACCCAGAGCTAGGTCGGCAGCTGCCTTTCCCATTGACAGCTCACAATGCCCTGTGGTCTGTCAGCGCAGTTCCATCCATGCCACTGTGTCCTGTGCACACTCGAGCCTACCCACTCTTGCCCTCCCCAAACACTCTGTAGGATTTAAATCGCCCAGAGTTGCTCCCAGCTCAGAGTTTGGAGAACTGGCACATGGACGGATGCACTTCCAGGTCCAAGACCGAGTCCTGGCTGGATGCTTGACACCGAGGTCTGTTGAGCTCTGCCCACGTCACACTGGGAGAAGACCAGCATGGCGCTCAGACCGCAGATCCCAGGGCGGGCTCGCGTGTCGCCAGCTCCCTGGCACCCTCGCGCTTTTCTTGCACGCGTGGCCCAACCGTCGCTCGAGTAGCGGATGCTTGGATCCGGCCACCTCCGCCGACGTCCGAAACACCAGAAGCTGAAGCCGGGCTGGAAGTGTCCGCCCGCCTGCGCCTCCCCGCATGGGCAGCTACCTGGGCAAGGCGGGGTCGGGGCCGCGGTCCCCCGCCCAGGGGCGCGCAGACGCACCGGAGAAGCCTGCGACCCGCCGATCGGCTAGGCCCCTCTACCAAGTCCACCGGGTGCAGCATGTCCACCGCGCCCAGCCAGCCCGGCGGCACAGGCCGCCCCGGAGACCGCCAAACTGGGATCCTTCCAATTCCGCCGCCTTCGTCAGTGAGGCCTGGAGGCGCTTTCCCATGAAGAGGCCGCAGAACCCCATCATGGGCTCTCTTCCTTCAGACTGGTGGGAAAGTTACCTCAAGAGAAATATTTGGTCCCTCCGTCACCCTAGGGCCACATGGAGCCCGGTGACAGTCAAGATCTCTCCTCCTGAGCGGAAACCACGGCCCTCGTTCTTGGCCTCAAAATCGGTAAATTCTGCGCAACCCTCAGAGGAGCAACCAGGCGCGTGTGGAAAAGACGGGGTGCTGAAGGCTCTTCTCGAGTGCAAGAAGGGGAGAGCCAGGTGGGAAGAGCCACAGTTTCCTGACAGCTCAGACAGTAAAAGGAATTCTGCCACCACTTGGTCTGCCTTTAAGCCCCTGCTGAAAAGTGGGGCCACCGTTTCATTTGTGGCCAGGCCTGGGTCTCTGAAAAGGAGCCTCCATTCCCAGAGCTCAGATTATAAATGTAAGAAGTCCAGTTGCTCCTCCGTAGCCCTCTTGGCCAGCATATGCACACGCGGCCCCCCCAGCACTAAAAGAAATGCTATTACCAGCTCTTACAGTTCTTCCAGATATCTCTCAGAGTCTTGGAAGAGACATTTTTCTAGGACATCAGTCCAGACTCCAGAATGGCCACTGAAAAGGAGAGGGAAAAGTTGTAATTCTCAGCCCTTAGTTACATCCAGTAGTTCTGGGCAGCCAAACTGGGAGATTCCTCCACGGCAATCTGCTTCTAGGAACCTGCTGGCCATGCCTTGCCAGCAAGGCTGCGCTATCACTGAAAAGGACCTGACCTTAGAGAGGCAAGCTGGGCTAAGCAACCAAACCACAGAAGCTGCAACAGGGACTGCCACAGACTCCATTCTTGAGACCAGAGCTGGTATTCAGCCTCCCTTGTCTCTCAGCTGGCCGAATTCTGAGTCAGTACTCAGTACTCACCTGATTCCTCAGCTGGAAAGCTCAAAGAACAAGCCTGTCCCACATGGGTGCTCACAGTTAGAGCACCTTCAAGGCATCTCTTCAGACTCAAAACCCTCAGCTGCTTCCATCCAGGCGTTTCCAAGCTCTCTCACATCACCAGTCACTGATTCCAACTGGCCATCTTCAGTCTCTCAGGCTCACAGGTCTGCAGTGCCCTCACACTCATCTGTCATTATCCCCACAGCACCCACCACACAAAACACTCTACTTGGGGTGGTGAGTAGCCCAATTCTCCATATTCCTTCATCTGTACTTCCTGTGGAGACTTCTGCTCACTCAGCATTAAGACCTGTTCAGGAGCCTGTGCACAGTAGTGAGGTTAGAGACTCCTCATATTCCAGAATTTCTATCATGGCTGAGACATCGAGTTCTTTTCTTCCTACAACTCCAAGCATCCTAACACCCACCTTCAAGCCTATCTTTGGCAGTATAGAACCACTTAAAACCATGCCCATGACAGCTCCTGAGTCTACCAAGCAGGCCTCTGCTTTATTGACTACTGCTTCTACTTATCTCTTCCATGGCCTAGCCACAGCCTCCTCTATAGTTACATCTGCCATTCCAGCCAGTGCATCCAAAGACCATGGTGTGGATTTGAACATAGTGACTAGCACCATGGACAACTCTTACTCTGTCCCTTCTTGCCACACTTTCCTGTTTGGGGCTTCCCAGAGCTTTTCCACCACCACCAATTTAATTTTCCCATGCCAACACCCCACAGCTCCCACTGTACACGCAGTCACTATCTTTAGCCAGGTTCTGACTAGTTCCATCCAGATATCCCCCCTTAGAAGTACTGCTAAACTGAAGGGGGTGAGCAGGCTTCTGCCAACTTTAGGCTTATCATCCACAAACGAGTCTACAGTGACCTCAAGTATCTCCAGCATGACTTCAGCACTCACAGCATCTTTGGGATCAAGCCCAAAGTCACCATCCCAAATAAGTACTTCCCAGTCTTCACCTGGGACCATAGATGGGCAGAAGCAATGTTCTCTTCAACTAGCTCCTGACCCAAGCTTCAGTACCTCTGTCCTTAAAGAGAACTCAGATATGTCCCCAACCCAGATGTTGCCTCCTGATCAAATAGACCTCAGCAAGACTACACTGGCAGCTTCTGAGGGGTCAGCATCTTCATCTTCCATTATCCACACTCCTGCCAGCATCCAGTCAGGTTTTGGTAGCACTCTAACTAGTTTTCCATTCAGTGCAGCTAGCTCAGCTACCCTTGAGGTTGTCAGACAGGACCACCAGAGCGAGGCCTATAGCACAGTATTTGGCAGCACAGCCCCGAGACCATTTGATTTTGGAGGATTAGTGACCCCTATGGAGTGTGGGGAGCCTGAAGTCATTGTGGCTGCCCCACAAAGGAACATGTCTATTTCAAGACAGAGTGAGCCCCCAAGCACCTTAACTCCCTTGGTAGAATGCTGGAACCAGATCATGCAGGGCCCTCCTAGCCAGATCACACCTTTGGCCAGTATCGATTCAAGAAAGACCATTTCTGAGTCCCCCTCTGCTCAGAGCACCTCTATTCTTGGAACAATTAAGGAAGGTAGCAGTCTTGGCTTTGGGATGTCCTCTTCAAATGTGCAGGGTTCTGTGGGGAGAGATCTTCTCAGATCATCAACACCTTCATTCTGTATTGGTACAAAATCAAAAACTTCAAGGAATCGGGAGCTAGGGCACTCCCGAAGACATCACACGTACAAGAAATAGCCCATGGTCCCTGTCACATTGCAGTGAAGAATACTGATCTCTTCCAATTCTCTAAACCAACATATCCCAATCAAAAGTGAGAGCTGTTCCCTCTGTGTGTCCTAAATCTTCCAAGAAGGTAGGCCACCAATGTGTCATCCATCTAGTGCTGGTAGGGAATAGGGCTAGATGGGACTAAAGCTCCTGGAGCAGGGCAGAAACTCTGATTCCCTTTCCCACCCACTTCTCCATGTACAACTGTGAGCTCCACAAGGGCACTGCCTCCCATTAGGGGAAACCTACAAAGCCATAACAAGCATCCTACACCTTAGCTTTGCTTTATTTGGACTCTAAGAAGAGCTTGACTATCTAATCCTATAGAGATACCAAGTTCTCAGTTCTTACTGCTAGTTCCTCTGGTTTCTTGGGAGTGTTTGCCTGCAATCTGATGATCTGTGCTGTCTATTGGGGATCAAGGTCATCTCTAAGGATTCCCTTTTGTGTTGTTCTTTGCACCACTTCTCTTTAAAGCTGCCCAGTCTTTTCCCAAATTGGCAATAGCTTAGCCCCATCCTTCTTTTTGTCAACATAATGTACAAGACTAATTAGGGAAGAAGAGTCAGTCAGCCTGTGAGACCTGAAAAGTCATTCTTCCGTCTGGGAAAGGGAGGTTCTTGGCCAGTTTCCTTCAACATCAAAGTAGGCCATTTCTCCACTTGTTTACCTTCACTTGGTGTTTGTGGAGACTTATTCTTCTTATTCTGTTGATTTCTGCTGTTTATGCTTTCAGTTGAGTTTGGAGGAAGAATGATCAGTAGGAGAGGTGGGAAGTTGGAAAAGCCACATTTCAATTGCATAAATCTATCTGCAGCTTAGCTGATGGGACCAGTCAAACTCACCCTAACAGCACAACAGCAGTGAGACCTGGAAGGATGGTTTCTCAAGAAGTGGGAAGGCAGAGGAGATGGCCAGGTTGCTGAAGTCTTCTCTCCATGATAGGAACTGCAAATGCCCGAGTAGGGAACCAAAGCTGACATTTCATTTGTATTTCTTTTTGTGCCCCATTAAATCAACCATTTCTCTATTCACAACTTTCTCAGAGAGGGTCATCAAGGCATGAAGCCCTTAGGCCAAACAACAAAGCATAAGAGAACAGCCAGTACCCAAGCTGACTCCAGCTGTCAAACCAGTAAGAAGTACATACCTAAGCTGGATATCTTCCTTAGTACATCTTAGCAGCCTTGAACACTAAGGCGTATGTGATTCTTCAGGTACATTTATTACATATTTTTTTATTTTACAGATACCTTGAAGAAAATCTAATTGGAAAAAAAGTAATCTTAAATTGAATGATAAAATAAAAATACATTGTTGAAAAAAACAGTCTATGATACAGGAATTACTGTTGAGCTCATATATATAATGGAGCAGAAAAATGTTAACAAATTTTCCTGAAGTTCCTCAGCAAAGACTAGATTTAAGTTCTTTTGACTTTAGAGGGTGCTTATTTCTCACTCTCCAATCAACCAAGTTAGAAATGCCTGACTAAATATCTGTGCTTGTTGGCATTTATTTATTTGCTGTTTATTTACCTAAATCCAGGACTTCGAAAATGCTAGGCTAGTGCTCTACCACTTAGTTACATCTTCAGAAGGTCTTTTTTTTTTTTTCTTTTTTTTTTTCAGAAGGTCTTTAAAATATTAATACTGCATGATGTGTGTCATGACACATGTGTCAAGGTCACAGATTTTAAGGCCTGAACTCCCATCACCAGGCTTGTGCTACAAGTGCCTTGACCCACAAAATCATCTCAATGCCCCAGTTTCAACTTTTAAAGACATTGCTATCTTATTGAATGATGGCAGAAGAAAAGCATTAGACACTGCCTATTGTCTAGGGATAGTTGTATGCCTTGCACAGTCCCTTGTACTAGTCATTCAGTGGTCAAAAACAATTCCTATTTGGAGAATTACCATTTGGTGTGGGCTTCTTAACTAGCTAATTATCCTAACACAAGGGACAAGAGCCTAGGAATAGAAGTGGACAGAGGAGTATTTTGACCAGGACTGTCTTCAGCATAGTTAAAAGTCGGGAAGTGGATTCTTCCCGACAGTTCATTGTTGCCACCAAATGAATAATCTTATTGCAGGCCAACCTCAAACCATGTGTTCAAGCAGGAAAGAAAGTTCACCAAGATGTACTAAAGTCATTTTTAAAAAGTCAGGTATAGCTATGGTGAACAGAAGCACATAGTGGACCTGACAACAAGCCATGTAATACAATGTGGACAGCATCTTGACTGTACCAGGTAGCTGTGAATAGACTGAGCAGCATAGAATCATGTCTGTACTTGGCTTTTTAGATTACCCTAGCTGTCATGTAAAGAGGGAATAAAATAGGAAAAGATTGGAGACCTAGGATTATGTAAGAGACTTTCTGGGTAGCAGAAACACATTAAAAATGTGAGATAGAGGAACAAGGATGTAACAGTCAGTGGAGTGCTTTCCTAGCATGTATGAAGCACCGGATTTTTCTCCAGCAAAACCAAAGTACATGCAGTAGCATACACCAGTAGTTCCAGCACTGCAGAGGTGGAGCCAGGAGGATCAGAAGTTCAAAGTCATCCATCTAGGCCTCTGATATTTAAAACCCTGTCTCAAGGAGGAGACCACAATGACAGGACTTCATAAATGTTAGTCTAGTACTCTACTACTAAGTTAACATCCTCAGAAGGTTTTTAGAATATTATTACTGCATGATGTATGAACAGAATTTTGGAAAAGGCTCTAATTGGAATTTCTTCAGTTAGAGTACTGATTGTTTCCTTTCTAGTTCTTGGGTTTATTAGATGTCCCCAGGGAATTGCAAAGCATGAACCTCCCAGCAGTTGGAAACACTCTGATACCAGGCTTCAAATACATTTCTATTTTTCAGAGTTTACCCCACCCTCTTACATGACAATGCCTGTTAAAAGTACTCAGCTGGGGTATCTTGGGTTTCCTCAGAAAAACATAAAATAAGATTTAAAAAAAAAGTTGGCTTAGCTGGACTGTGGTTGTGCATATATTTGCTCTCAGAATTTGGGAGGCAGAGATAGGAAGATCTTTGAATTCAAGGCCAGCCTGATAAACAAAGTGAATTCTATCCAGAACAGCTAGAGCTGTTACACAGAGAAACCTTGTGTCATAAAAGCTAAAACAAACAAGATCAAAAAACAAAACAAAACAAAACAAAACAAAACAAAAAAAACACAAGTGTAGGGGAAGAAAAGAAAAAGACTTAGTTCTTGAATCTTCTGAATTTGATTTTCAAAGGCTTCAATTGAGTTTCAGAAAGGCATAGAGTTTGGAGACAATGATATATCCAGGAAACTAGAAAAATTCTTCTGGAGGAAGAGACCAATGGAAAGTGAGCAGGGGCTGGCAAGATGTCTCAGTGAAAAAAGGCACTTGCTGTCAAGCCCCATGACTTAAATTCAATCTCTAAGACCCACATGTTAAAAGGAGAGAAATAGTGAGTATAGTGTCACATGCCTTTAGTCCCAGCACTTAGAGTGGTGAGATGATCTGATACTGGGGACAGCAGCCTGATCTACATAGTGAGTTCCAGGACATTCAGAAATATATATTGAGAACTTGTGTCAAAACACTTTACTCCCATTATTTGTTCTTCATATCCCTACAGTAGCACATATGAAATTAATGTGACAAATTTTTAAGTAGTTTTTAAAAGAAGAAAGAAAAGGAGATAGGTCCCAAGGAGTCAGCAAACCCCTAAGACAGAAAGCAGGGTAAGGGTTAGGGTGTGAGGGATCTGAACCAGCCCCTGAGAAATTCTGATAGTGTTGTGTCTTCAGAGATTTATTAAGCACTACTTGCAGTCCTAAAAGGTAAAGTTCAATTTCTTGATCACTAACATTGTCCTTGAAGAATATGTGATTTGACTTTTTCTATTTCTAAAAGTAGAAATTAAATTGAGATCCAGAAAATTAAGAAATGTTCTTGTTTAACTGAGGTATTAATCCATTTGATATTTAGGAAAAAATGTCTTTTTGGAAGATGGACTGGACTTCAGAGACCAAGAAAGATGTCTTGAGTGGGGCCAAGTCTCTTCTGCAATTCTCTGCAATGACTCCAGAAGAATGCATGTCTTTCTATTCTCTAGCTATTCCACTTCCTATTATCTTGAGTAGGTGAACAAATCTGACACTAACAGAGTTCTGGAGTGGAGCAGAGACAATATCCTGGAGTCTCTGGGTGATGAATAAAAAGATCCAGTTTATTTCTGGGGCATTAATTTGGTAGGAATAGTAGTTAAGACTTTTAACATATTCAGGGTAAATGAGATCCATGTAAAGTACACAAATATGAAGAAACAAACAGGCATCAAACAACCACTTTATTTCTCTCATGTGTGTATTACTAAGTATTGAACTCAAAACTTAAAAATGATAAGCATGTGCTGTATAGTTATTTTATTTACCTGTTCATTAAATTTGATGTTTTTGATCTGAGCATGGTGTTACACACCTTAACTCTCTAGCACTCTGTAGGCAGAGGCAAGTAGATATGAGTTTGAGGCCAACCTGAATCTTCATAGAGAGTTCCAGGACATCCAGGACTACATAGAAAAACTCTGTCTCAAAAATAAAACAACCAAACCATTTTTTAAAATAGTTTAGCACTTTTCTTTCTTTTGGGTGACCTAGTCATTTAATGTAGAGAGAAACATTGAAAGAAATTACTTTGTTTTCTTACAATGGATATTAGAAGAATCCTCTGACACAATTGCTGCACACAGATTTTTTGGAGACTGGACCTGGTGTGCAATGAAGGGAGCAGCCTATGAACTTCACTGTTTTAGGATGAGTAGATACAGCAGCAGGAAGTAACTCTAGAACATTTTAGACTTAGTTCATCAGTGTATCCATTAACTGTAATGATTATTGAGCCCAAGAAATATGACTAGTTAATGTTGAAATGCTAATATTTTAGATAAGTTGAATTAAAAATATTAAAAACCAGTTTCTGTTGTTTGTGTTTACTCCTTCATATGTCTTTACACCATTAGACATTATACATAGCTCATGGCACATATTTGTTGCTTATGTAATATGTTGTTGACGTATGCATGGTTGTGTTAAATCACATCTTGTTTAGCATACATTTTATCAATGAGTTCATTGCTAATGCCACTGAGTAATATAGTACTAATTTTACTTTTGGAAATCTATTTCTGCTGTTCGGCTTAATTTACAAAGCACCCTGTATTGATGAGAAAAGGGGAGCTGGAGTAACTTCTACCTCTGGAGTCTGAATTACTTATTAAATTAGTTCTGCAGAGTCAGGAAGGATCCATGATAGCAGTACTTTTGATTTTGAATGAGTGAGCTCATTATACATATAGCAAGAAAAAGTAAAAGCCTAGTCCATGCTCAAGTGCGAGAAAATAGCATGATGGATTCCTTCTCTAGCAACAGCTTGTGCATAGGAGCTGGAGCAAGTCAAATCAAGTTCCAGGTAACATCTCTTAGCATCCACAATTACAATATATGTGTGGTAAAACATATGGACTCATTTTTCTTGTGTTGAGACCATGGAATTCTATCATGTTTCTTTACTATTCTGGACCTTCAAGCTAACAACTCAGGTGTCTTTTCAAAGGAAAGGAGGTGACTGTCCATATTTAATCTGTGAGATTCATGAATCCCATGGGGACCTCATGAAGATGGGCTCATTTTATCCTGGAATTGAGCTCACCATAAGCAAAAAGGAACCATGTAGCTTGTGGTCATCTTTGCTGGCTACATTGTCCAGATAGAGGCAACAATGTCACTGAGCCACCATCATGGTTTGTGATGGTATCAATATTGAAGCAGCCACATGACATGGTGCCATCTTGATTAGTGATATCATGAAGATAGTGAAGGCTGTGAGTCTTCATTGACATGTTGGTTAATACAACCACATAATAGGAACTAAAATGGTAACACCCATAAAACTTTCCAGTACAACTGATTGGCCCGGGGATCACCACACTTCTTTATTATATGAGGCCTAGAGGTAATACCACATCTCCACAGTAGGCTTTGTCGTTTCAATTTTGACACATTATTTTATATAGTATATTTACTGAGAATTTTCCCAGCCATGTGACTTCAACACTAAACATGTATCAAAGGAGTTGACACCGAGAAATGGCTAGCTCCTTGGAAAGTTCTGTGAATTTGCAATAGGCCAGGGAAAACTTGGGAAGACACATCCCAGATAGGACTCAGAGGATAGATCTCCAGGTGCTACATACCCTGCTGGCAGCAGGCAGTAACAATAATTGGAGGTAAAGAAGATTCAGCCAGCTTGGGTGGGGAGCAGGAGGAAATGAGGGCTATGCTGGCTGTCAATGTCTGCTTTCCCTGTCTATCATCTCCAAGTCGATTTTTCTCTAGCAGAGTATTCTATTTCATGAAGATTTCTTTGTTTCATGTTTGTTGTCTGTGTCTGCTGCCACCAAGACCTGCTTTAATTTCCAATTACAGTGACATAGGCTAAGGAAAAAGGCTGATGCCATCTCTTTCCAGGTTCATTTAAGTTTTATTGTTCTCTGTGTTCTGTATTTTTTAGATTACAGGTACTTAATCCAAGACTGCATGTGGTAAATTATTTTTTTTTAAATTCAGGCAGCCTGACTGATAGCCCTCTTTAAAAAGGGACATTTGGGCCTGGAGAGATGGCTCAGTATTTAAGAGTGCTTGCTGCTCTTCCAGAGAACCAAGATTTATTTTTCAGCATCCAAATGATGGCCCAGAAATATTCAAAGCCTACTTCTAGAGGATCACTTGGTTTCTTCTGGTCTAAATAGGCACCAGGCATGCATGTGGCACACAGACATTTGTAGGCAAGCCACCCATACACATAAAAATATTTGTTTAAAAAGAGAAATTCACCCTGAGTACTATTATGCTTGCCCTCTATCTTGGTTGAGAAATATAATATGGATTAACAAATTACAAATTTAAGGAAAATGGCCAAAAAAGGATGCTTAAAGGAAATATTAGAGGTTCAAACACAGACGAGTCAAAATCTTCATGTCTCATATAATGATCCTACTTTGATATTGGGTATTATTTTTTTTTAATATCACAGGCCATTCAAGTGTTCCCTCTGAGAGATAAGTGACTTCAAGGCTTATGTAGGGTAGATTCAACTGATCCTGGAAGAACTTGTTATACTTAAAATTCAGATCATCATAACATTATTTAGTGACAGAATATCACAAGGACTCATTTGGCAGCCTAAAGAGACTTTCACTGCCCAGATCAGTTCATCTGAGTGCCAAAATCATTAAAGGAAATAATTAATTCTAAATCACTGAAAAAAAATAAGACTAAGGTTGTTTTGATTATGCATAACTGCATAAATTAAGAGAGGTTTGGGGGCTGGAGAGATGGCTCAGCAGTTAGAAGCCCTGGCTGTTCTTCCAGAGGACCTGAGTTCAATTCCCAGCATCCACATGGCAGCTAACAACTATCTTTAATTCCAAGATCTGATACCCTTACACAGTTATATAAAATAAAATTTAAAAAAAAATTAAGAGAGTTTCCTCTTCTAATGGAATGCTAAGTGCCAACTGGTCAACTATCACAGTTAATATAGTTCAGGGGGAATTATAAGTAGATGCCCAATATAAATGGAAAGTTTCATGGAAAACATTTGGCATTTCTCTAGGTGTCTTCCTCTAAGGGCTACTTTGTTGCAGGGGGATAAACTCCGCTTGTGTATTGACTGGACTATGGTAATCAGAATCAGCCATGGTTACAAGGAGAGATGCACATGGAGTGTCTTCAGACTCTTTACTCCTAAGGATGGAGATACACTTACGTATTATTTCCTTTCTATTCTTTATAAATCTAAGTTTCTATCATGGTTGTGATATATTAGTATATCTATTTTGTTGATGTATGACATTAATAAAGTTTGTGCTAAAGAAGAATATGTATACTTTACATGGTGTTCTTCAGAGGTTGCAGAAAAAGAATCTAATTTTGAAAGGAGATAAAAAGAATCAACAAAGCCCAATTAGTGGCAGTCCATTTTCTTATCCTTTAAATTTGTTTCATTTGTGGGGATGTGACTGCTAGCCCTGACCTATGGCACTTTGTTTTTGCCTGCCCAGAAATAAACTGCTCTACTTCAGCCATTAGAGTGCTCTGACCTGAGTCGTAATTTACACAGGTTCCCTGTGATGACAAAAAAATCTTAATATGAAGCCAAGCATCCCTTAAGGGCCTTTGACCTTTTGCTGTGGAATGTCTGAGAGATCCTGATGGCCTGCACATGAGGTAAGAATAGGATGATGGGCTGTGAGTAATAACAGCTGCCTTTGCTCCCGTAAAACCTGCTTATAGCTATGGGAAGGAGATGAAATTATCTTTTTATTACTATATAGTGGGAAAGTAAGAGGGAAGTAACATAATTGTCCTGCCCAGCTGTGGATTCCATGGACAGCTGTAACACACACCTTTCTGAAGTCTGCTTTAAAGCTTTACTTAACCATCTTTCATGTGACATGCTGTCTGGCTCTAAGGCTGCTATCCTTCTACTAGCAATAAGAATACATTTTTTTACTCTAAATTTGAATTGAGTCTAAATCTGGTTTTTCCTAGTAGATTCAAACATCCCAGCACATTTTGTTTTGTGTATGAACGTTTTGCCTTCATTTTCTTAAGTGAGCAATGACCCTGACCTTCAAAATAGGAATTTCCTGAGACATACAAAGGGATGCTTTGGAGATATTACAGTTTGAAGGATGCTAATGCACTACACACAACTCCTATTCAAGCCTACATCCAACATTCTACATCCTGTGTCTTTGTCTAAAGAGGGGAAATTCTATAAATGTCACAACTAAATCAACTGACAAACTTAAACCCTACTGAAAGATTTAAACAGACAACTCTGTCATATAAAAGAAAATATATTAAACTGCTAATTTTTACCGTGGTTATAAACAAGATGTCTTGACTTTTAGAAAATATGTCCTTACCAGGCAGTGGTGAGGCGTGCCTTTAATCCCAACACTCAGAAGGCAAAGGTAGTGGTATAGAATCTCTGTGAGTTCCTAGACAGCCTGATCTACAAAGTGAGTTCCAGGACAGCTAGGGATATTATACAGAGAAACCCTTGAAGCCTTGTCTCAAAAAAAAAAAAAAAAAGAAAAGAAAAGAAAAGAAAAAATGGAGGAAGGAAGGGAAGAAGGAAGAAAGGAAAGAAGGAAGAAAGAGAGGAAGGGAGGGAGAGAGAGGGAGGGAGGAAGGGGGGAAGAAAAGGATGATTTTAAGAGCTAAGGACCATTATGTATATAATTTACCTCTTAACTGTTTTGTTGGTTGTTTGCTTCTTGCCTCCAGGGCCAGGAGTATTTCAAATGGAGACAGAGTGAGAGTGAGAAAGGCAGAGCATGCCACAAAGTAAGGGTCTGTGGAGGAACAGGGGAGAAAAAGGGAATAGGTAAATTTTATAGTAAAAGTCTGTGTGGCTTTCTTACCATTCTTATTTTACCATTCTTATTTTTACACATCTTCCACTAATTTGAAATTACTTCCAAGTATAAAGTTTAAAAAGAAACTTTTAATGGACTTTAAAAATAAGGAATATTGACGCTTTGGTTGTGCTGTTTGATCTGTGTCGTTTGTTAATACCCAATACCATCTAGCATTGTTAAGAAAACAAGGACAAGTGATCTCAAAGCCTTTCACATAGAGGCTAAAAGGAGAGGAAAGGCAATGTCAGAAAAGAGAAATAGGCAAACCAAGCAAGCTGTGTGCCGGAGGAAGCTGAGAGGACCGAGGTATTTCCAGCCTTGGAAACACTTGGAGTTGGTGTGCTGGGAACAAGTGTACCAACAAAGAAATTGGAAGAATTTCTTTGGACAGTTCAATATTTGGAAAAGCATAATGTGAAGGCCCACTCAGGAACCGACGACGAGGATGGGATTCGAACCCACGCGTGCAGAGCACAATGGATTAGCAGTCCATCGCCTTAACCACTCGGCCACCTCGTCCCATGTGTCACACTCTTGCCTCTATCTTTAAATCTTATTTTGATGACCGTCTTAAACTGATATTTTGTGATTTCTGTATAGTAATACCAGCCTTCAATCTGTAAGAATCCTTAAGGAATTCTCAGATACAGTCATTTTCTCCTTCCGAAAACGACCCTTTTACATTTTGATGACCCTTTCGTAGCACCTGCACGTGTCCATCCTCAATCGTCTTCGTTTCTGTTTTCCACATTTGCTTTCCACCCTACAGTAAAAATCGTCCTGCTACCCTAAAACTCCCTGTTCTCTTTCCTAGACTCGCAATATTATGTCCTAATCTTCCCCTATGACTCTACTTACTGCCTTAGTTCTCTACTACCGGGATTTCCTTAAGCCTCATAGCTATTTTTTCGCTTCTCCTCTCCTCTC